>JXCR01132246.1:62156-89749 GCA_002079205.1 Phalaenopsis hybrid cultivar
TATATATATATATATATATATATATATATATATATATATATATATATATATTATAATGGAAGGAGCATTATTCGACTCCCTACGCGCTAATCAAAAGGATGGCTACATTAAAAAAAGTTTGGAAAGGATCCCCCGAAACTAAAAGTTAAAGAAAATACTTGACGCACTCTAAAAAATGGGGGTTCCTCAAACACGATACATGTATACCGAAAGAGATAAAAGAAACTTGACGGATCCAAAAAGTCTTAAGAAGATCGCTCCCGTGGCCACGAGCACGACCTCAAACCTGCTCCCAAAACTAGCTACATACGCCGACCTAAAATGCCTATAGTAGGAAAGAAAGAACACAGCCCAACATAACAAAGTAGCCCAAGCAGCTGATATAGCTCCTAAGAAAATAGCATGATGCACCCTGTTCCCAAACTGGCTAGAACAAAAATCCTGAGCACCTGAAATAAAAAGGAAAGAGAGAAAAAAAACCACCCAAAAAGTGTACGCAAACCCTTGATGAGGCCAATCCGTACACCAAAAAATGCATTTGAAATAATGTATATGTTGCAAGATAATTCAAAAGTGGTAAAGCTCCAGGCATCCATTGGAGAAACGTGAGGCTAAACCAAATATATATAAGGAAGAGTAAACCTTTAGCTGCAAAAAGGGAAGATGATATATATATATATATGTGTGTGTGTGTGTGTGTGTGTGTGTGAGACCCTTATAATCATGATTTCAATCCCGCCTATGTCCGCATATATGCTGAATGTAATTCTTAAGCACATGAGTTTTATCAGGAACTCATGTAATAGCCTCTCGCGAACTTTAATATATATATATATATATATATATATCTGCGTGTGTGTGTGTGTGTGNTAAGATTTAAATCTTGCCACAGTCCTTCATATTGTAGGGTTGTGTGACTAGGGTTGTCAAAATGACTTTTTATTCTTGAACAACTTGTATTCGACTCGCTAAGCATACAAGATGAACACAAACACATTTTTTTTGCTTGATATATAAAAAAAACTAAACATGAATAGTAGTTTTCTTTAACAATTTAGATATGAGCTGAGATTGAGGTTGCTCGTGTTCGGGTTATTTACAGCCCAAATTTCAAGGCCTCCGGATTCTATCCAACATTATGACTATTAAGCATGCTACATTGCTCAGTTAATCTCTTAAAGAAATATTAATTAACTTGCTACTAGTTAATAAAAGTTATTTTTAGCGTCATTCTTTTAAATGCAACATAGGAGAATTATATTAAGATATTTCAGGCTTTATATGCCCCATAATAATCATAATTAAAGAAATATACTTGTTATTCATTTTCTTGGAAAAATATATTTAAATAATTATTTTGAATAAAAAACCTCTATTTATTTATTTAAAACTTGTCTCAAATAACATAATTTTGAGCAAGATTGAATTCATATTCAAGCAATATTTGAATATTGTTCGAATGTGGTTGGAATCATATTCGAGCAAAGTTCAATCCATATTCAAACTTTGTTTAAATATTGTTCCAATCTTGTTCAAAGCCCAATCGAATTCATTTAGAATATAATCCATACAAGATGTAAACATGGTTCTAATTTGCTTAGAAGAGGTTCAAATATACTATAAATAATTTGCACAAGGTTTAGAACAAGGTTAATAAGGTTAAAATAGGCTTGATCTAACATAATTCAAACAAGGTTCAAATATGATTTACTTGTGACAAATATAATAAAGTGTATTTCAAAAACTATATTTCATCAGACTATAAGATTTATATAACTGAGTGAATGAAATCACAACAGCTATACTATTGATTATAAGGTAGATGAAATGGCGTGTGATCAAAGAGTTGCACCACGACAATGAGTAATCCAAGAGACAACACGACATAATTTAGTTTAATAAATATAATATATTAGTCATAACACAAAATAATAATCTAAGAGATAATATAGTAGCCATAATATAATTAAGTGCAATTCAATAACTATAACATAATAAATTCAAAGAGCGATGATCCATCAAAGAATAAACATTGACCTCAGAGGAAAGTAATGTGTAGTGTATTAATTAAATGATAAATAGACAATATTTTTTGAAGAGACCTAAGAATCTATATTATTGTAAAAAAATCAACAAAGAAATAATTCACAAAGAGTTATATACAATCTTTGAAACTCTTATTAGATTTTTTTTCAAAAGTAAGTACATGATTTGTTGTATTACATAACTTCATGATCATCACTTCATAATGCATTCATTAGACATGATGTGTCATCAAAAAAACTTTATCATTTGTCATGAATCTCAAGGCAACTTCTGAGCAATAATATTCCCAGTTCAAATATAAGATCATCCAGGGCACAAATTTTAGCAAGTTTATAATTGAACTAGCCGTCTCGATAAGACAAACTCAATGATACCAAAATTGATCCAAATTAAGTTCAATCAAGTTCAAATCAAGCCATTAAAGCAATTTAAATGGGTTCAAACCATTAATTGAATGGTAAAATATGATCCAAATTTGACATACTTATAGTCAAATATCGATGAGAGAAATCTAACGAGCCTAAAAACACTCAATTTAGAGGTCATTTTGGCCCTCAGATCATAAAAACTACATATAATCAAGGAGGATTAATGTAGGTCATCTGATCAGGGGTTAAAAGACTTATTCACCACATGATAAAAAAACTCCACACCTAGAGGCTATAATTAGACTGTCACTCTTATTT
The DNA here is from genome assembly GCA_002079205.1 of Phalaenopsis hybrid cultivar. Lineage (NCBI taxonomy): Eukaryota > Viridiplantae > Streptophyta > Magnoliopsida > Asparagales > Orchidaceae > Phalaenopsis > Phalaenopsis hybrid cultivar. The sequence continues at coordinate 64,889 of JXCR01132246.1, forward strand.
TGAGAGAGAAAGAATAGAATAGAATTTCAATGTTGTTCTGGACTAAAAACCCAATGATAACTATAAGCCTTCATAGCTGCTGATCATCATCAACCATCACTCGTTGGCTGCATGAGCTCACTATCATCGATCACCCTTGGTTGTAAATTTGTTTTTGAAATGATCATAAAATATAATGTCATATTGAAGACTCAGTGATGACTAATTTTAGTGTTATTCTAGACTAAAAATTGGGTGATAACTTCTCAAATACAGTCATAAGGTAAAATGTCATATTGAAAACCTAATAATAACTTCTAACTTTTATAACTACCGACCACCATCAAATACTGTCGACCCCCTCTGCTCACTGTCATCGTGAACTCTGCTTGTAAAAATTGTATCCTAAATATGGTGTAATAAAAATGTTGTATGAATGATCTAGTGATAACTCTTGGTAAAAACTGCTTAAAACTGAACTATTAAAAATATGACGACTTTCTAGACTGATGAAGTTTTATCTATGTTGTATAAGATAAATACAGGATTTGGTGTAAACTTATAACCATATTCTTTCTAAGAGAAAGGGTGCAGTTACCAACTACAACCTATGTAACTAACAATATTTTAATTACCAACTATGGCCTTTGTGGCCAACTAACACGTTTATAGCTTCCAATGACGAGCTTGATGGCCAATTGACTTTATTAAAGTCATCAACTCCAGTCTTTGTGGCCAACTAATGCTATTATTATTAACCTCATTTTTTGTCAGATATGACTTACATGTACCGTACCCTTTGGACTAATGTAGCCATGTTTGGTCTGAGTATAATCAAACCAAATTTTTACCTGATGTGGTCACGTTAGGCCAGGGCATGACCACATTTGAATGTATATTAGCATGGCCATGCCCATTTAAGATGTGACCATGCCCTATTATTCTCGGCATGACCATTCCCGATGTTGGAGTGCTCATATCGTTGAGCCTCGCCAGTGATCAGAGGCTTTCGTCTATAAATTCGGTGATAAATTGCCATGTGCCTTCGTTGGCGGTGATCTGTGACACCTCCAACCACCAGAATGATCTAGGTCATCAACTCATCACTCATTTGATGGCCACATATGTCCTTCCTAGCCTATAAATAGGCGACCTTTTTATTATCTCCTTATGCCTACACTTGAACTCAAATAGAGGAAAACAAAGGAAGGAAAGTCCTTTAGCAAGCCTCCTCTTGTGATCAGCCTCCTCTCTAGTAAGTTTTCATTTCCCTCCTCTTTTATTTTATGTTTGAGTATTTTATTTTTAAGTTAAGTTTAGGATAGGCTTACACACTCAATAGTTTTGGATTAGGGTTGAGTTTGGGTTTGACCCAGCTCTATCCCAACCCTACCTAACCCTAATCCAACCTATACTCAACTTAAAACTAACCTAAACCCAATTTGACCCAAACAAGACTCGATCTAACCCAACCCAAACCAGACTTGACCCAACATAGACCTAAATGTAACCCAACTAGGTCCAACCCAAGTTTGATCCATGTTAACTTTTTTCCAAGCTGTGTCCATCCAACATTCGATCCAGATACAACCTAGGTCACCCCGAGTCAACCTATCTGACCCAGGTCCAACACAGGTCAACCCGAGGTCTAACCTAAATCTGGCAAAAAATCGACTCAGTTCCAACCCAAGTCAACCTAGGTCCAACCTAGGTCCATCTCAAGTCCACCCAAGACCAACCTAAATCAACCCAGGTCTAACCTAGGCCAACTTTGGTCTCATCCAGATCCAACCCAGGTCTAATCTAGGTCAACCTAGATCAACTCAGATCTGACCTAGTTTAACACAAGTTCAACTCAGATCAATCCAAGATCGACCTCTGTCCCACCTATATCAATCTAAATTCCTCCCAAATCTAACTCAAGTCCATCCCAAGTCAACCTAGGTCAACACAGGTCTAACCCTGATCGACCTAGGTCAACCCAGATCCACCCAAGGTCCCACCTAGATTAACTTAAGTCAACCTAGGTCCAACCGAGGTTAACCTAGCTCCAACTCAAGTTAACCCAGGTTCAACTTAGATTTAACCCAAGCTAACATAGGTTCAACCCGGACCCAAACTAGCTAACCTCTTACTTCTACCTTTGCTCAACAGTAACTTCTACCTTTGCTCTACAGTAACCTAAGTCTAATCCAAGATAAAAATGACATTTTTATGACTAATCTTAAGTTTTTTATTCCATGTATAGTTTTATATTTCAAGTGTAGTCTTAAAAAATAAAATAAAGTAAACAAAAAATACATAAAACAAAAAGGATGAAAATCTCTTACAGGATGGTCTTCTCCACAAACATCAAAGTCAAATCTTAAAAAGATTTAAACTAAAAAACTTAGGAAAAAATTAATTTCTCATCATGACCGACAAACCTAGGATTTGAAACAAAACATGAATTAAATGTTGAATCTCAAATAACATTTAAAAGCACCAAGATAAAAAAACAAGAATAAAACCTAGGTAGATCTGACATTATTCTTAAGCTAGCTAACTTAGATACCAAACTAAGGTTCGTACACTTGCCCCATATTAATTTGAGTATCGAAACCTATATTAGTTTGATAGGTGCCCTAGATAGTGCTATGGACTGGGACATATAAAATAAATAAGCCTAATTTTTGAGAATAAAGGGAATACCTTAGAATGATGTAACATCTGATTACTAGTGAAAATATTTTAGACTGCCTTGAAACTATGAATCAAGGGGGTTCTTGGTTATGAGATTGGTTGTAGTTAACAGATACTAATGTCATCAAGATGATGAAGTGCTATGAACATCCTAAACAGAGATATTGTTTCCAAAGTCTAGGTAAGTCCAACCCTTATAATTCCTCATAGAGCCTAGGGTATTTTTCATTCTCACCTAAAAATCCTTCCTACTAGACTTTCTCATTAGATTAAGGATTCCAATCACTTTTGTTAGTCAAATTAAGTATTCCTAATTCATCTTTTGACCTCACCAGATCAATTCAAATTCAATTTCTTCAACCAAGAATTCTAATCATTTCATTAGCCAAATTTAATATTTCTAAGTTAATTTTTGACTCTATCTAATTAATGAAAATTCATTATCTGGCCAATCTAAATTCTTTATCTCTTTTGAACTTCCTTCTTTGAATGGTTAAATCCCCACATTTGGGCCTTTCCCATGACATAATGTCATTAGACAGAAAATCTCATTCTCTTGAGCTTAATTCTTCTAATTTAGATCATGTCCTTATCCTTAACCACTTTAACTATGAAAATTTTGACCTTTGGTGATTCAACTTATGAAATTAATCAAGAGTTTTCTTTAGGGTTTATGACTTTGAAGATATAATTAACTATGATGGCTTACCCTTGTATGAAACTAGAATTGAAAATTAAAATAAACCTTATCTTACAATTGCTAGGTAAAGGAAAAAACTCTGGTTTAGTAGAATTATGAAAACATTCATCATCCAGTTGGGTAATATTTTCTTCCTTCAGAAGATATGTTATTGTTCAAAATGTCGTGTCTGGTCATCTAGATAGAAGTCTTCCAAAATTTTTATGGTACGTTGAGGCATGCGAAAATCTCCTACCAAGGCTTTTTTCTAGAGACTCCAATGACTCATTCTTCTCTTCATCTTTTATAAAGAGTTAAATTATTTATCCTTTTGCTAGACTTTCTATGTGTTCATTAAACCTATTTAAATCTTTGGGTCCTGTCCCATATTTTTAATCATCATGTTCTTGCTTGCTCAATTAAACCTTATTTAAAGATTAAGGTTTTCAGGTCATGCTCCATCATCAATTCACCTAATCAATAGCTTTTTTCAAAATTAAATCTGAACTTAGTTTCATTTAAAAAATTTTCAAGTGATTCTACAGTGTGCACTCTATTGTATCTTTTTTATACTCACTATCGGGAAGATGTCTCTCAAATTCATTTTTTTCTCTCTCTTAGAATTAAAGGTAATATGACCTTTGACCTAACTCATCTAAGCAGTGGGTCCATGATTAAGTTCAATAATCTGAGTTTACTAAAATATACCATAACAAAAATTTGTAACCTCACATTTAAAAGAGACTTCCTAGTTGTTGTCATTGCTTTAAAAAATTTCTCAAAAATTCACTTACATGGGCCACCTCTTAACATCAGTAAGAACCCGAGGTCTACAAATATTTGACTTTTTTGCAATTGAAAGAGGAATCATCGATGATTACTTGGAGGAATTTGGGGGGTTAGAAACCACACTAGGTGGGAAATTTTGATAAAATCCAAATTTAATATTTGGAATATTATCAATTAGTTGATAACATGAAATTTCAAATGTTAGATTTCTTAGAACCATCAAAATATTGAGCGAATAATCTGGATTTTATTTAAAAGAAACATTAGAGTTCTGCTGGTTTAAAGTTGTTAAGACTAGCAAACCCTATCACAATAAGAGTTTTTTTTCCATTTATTAACTTAGTTTCACTTCAAAATCATTATTTTATCATTTTAAATCAAATTTGGAATGTTAATATGTGATGGCTAAACTATGATCCAAGAAGTTAAATTGGTAATTTTTAGCCTGGCCTGATGATGGCGAATTTTGGTGTGAAGACACTGGGCATGATCTTGGTACCATGCTCAAATCAAACATGATCATTCCCTTATCATTCATTAACTTGATCCCCCCTGCCCCTCTCCCTACCCCTTTTTCTTCCCTATCTCTCATACCTCTCATCTTTGACACCTCAAAATAGCCATGCCACACCCTAGCTCACTGAGGAAACTCCTCAATGAGCGGAAATCAACCATGAAATACTCATATCTAGGGGCTTTTTGTGAAGTTAAGTGTGATCTTCAACTCTTATGTGATTTTACTGTGGGTTTTTTGGGTATTCTTTCCACTAAGTCTTCCTAAAACCTTCCACCCATAATGCCACCAAGAATGAGGGGTATGGGAGTTACTTACTATGATGAAAGGAGACTTGTAAGCTTAACAATCACTGAAAAGTATTCTAGTCTTTTTTTGAAAAGAAAATTGATTCTTGAAAGAATCTTCTAAACACATGGGGTGAAGATACAGGATATGGTAATGAGTCAAGGATGGGGTAGTTTTCGTACCATTTTTTGCTCCACTACTATCCCTCTGGTCTAAAAAACTTATGCTAATGCTAAAGAGTATGTGGACGGATGAGTTTTATGTGTGAAGCAGGAAAGTTCCCTTTAATACAACCACCATTAACCATCTATTTTACCTTGATGACATCCCTAATAACGAGTATTCAAAATTTTTTATTCCCAATTATCATCTTATTGTTGACTTTCTTACTAACTCTAAGAGGTATTTGAAAATAAGGTTGGGGGAGAAGGAGAGTAGGATCCTCCGGGATTTAACTCCAACCCTAACCCACAAGTTAAGGAAAAGAAGTTGACGATGGAAGAAGTGATGTGAATATTGGAAATCAAATACAAAATCAAAGGGTTGCTATTAGAAATATTGAAAATCAATTTGAACATATTACTACTGCACTTAGTAATATACCTTCTAGAATTCTTCCAAGTACTGTGGAAGTTAATCCAAAAGATCAAAATAAAGAGCATATTAAAGTTATTCAATTACGAAGTGGAAAAGAAGTTGAAATAAGGATCCAAAGAGAAACTAAAGTTGATGAAGAAAAGGAAGAAATGGAAAATGATCAACATAAAAATGAACAAACATAGAGCCCTGTAGAAAAACCATTACCTCTATTTCCTCAAAGACTGAAACAGAAGAATCAAGATAAATAATTTACAAAATTTTTGGAAATCCTTAAGAAGTTAACTATAAATATTCCTTTTGTTGAAGCTTTGGAACAAATGCCAAGTTATGCTAAATTTATGAAAGATGTATTAAACAAGAAAAGGAAGTTTACAGATCATGAGACCGTTGCACTTAGTGAAAAGTGTATTGTTATTATTCAGAAAAAGCTTTCTTAAAAATTAAAAGATCCTGGTAGTTTTGCTATACCTAGTACAATTGGAGAAAATTTTTACGGAAAAGCTTTATGTGATTTAGGACTGAGTATTAATCTTATGCCTTTATCAATTTTTAAACATTTAGATTTGGGAGAAATTTCCCCTACTACTATAACTCTTCAGTTAGCTGGTTGATTAATAACTTATCCAAAAGGAGTTATAGAAGATGTGCTAGTACAAGTGGATAAATTTATTTTCTCTATAGACTGTATAATATCTGATATGGAGGAAGAAAAATAGATTCCCATTATTTTAGGGAGACCATTTCTCGCAAAAGGGATAGCTGTAATAGATGTGCAAAAAGGAGAATTAATGATTAGAGTTAATGATCAAGAAGTGAAATTTAATATAGCAAAAGCTATGAAATATCCAACAATAGAAAAAGATAATGAATGTTTCAGGATGGAAGTAGCTAATTATCTAAGTAATGAGCAGTTTGAGAATGAATTCAAAGACACATTAAAGCAAGGAGAAATTTTTTATACTAAAAATGAAGTAAAAGAAGAAGATTTAGATTATATATATTTTTGACTTCAAGTAGTAAAAGAAGAAGCATTAGACTTGCTAGAAAATGATAGTAAAAACCTTATTCCTTCAAGTATTAAACCACCTAAACTTGAATTGAAGATATTACTTGTCCATTTAAAATATGTATTTTTAGGAGAATCATCTTCATTATCAGTTATTATATCTTTTGAGTTAATTGAAATTCAGAAACAAAAGTTGATAGAGATGTTGAAAAAGTATAAAAAGGCTTTTAGATGGACTTTAGCAGATATTAAAGGAATTACTCCTTCAATTTGTATGCACAAAATTTTATTAGATGAACAACATGAACCTACAGCGGATCCTGAGAGAAGATTAAACCCAATAATGAAAGAAGTTGTTAAAAAAGAGATTTTAAAATGGTTAGATGCTAGAATTATATATTCTATTTCAGACAGTACTTGGGTAAGCCCAATTCACTGTGTTCCAAAGAAATGAGGAGTGACTATTGAAGAAAATGAGAAAAATGAATTAATACTAATAAGATAAGTAGCTGGTTGGTGAATTTGTATTGATTATAGAAAACTAAATATGACCACCTAAAAAGATCACTTTCCCTTGCCCTTTCTAGATCAAATGTTGGATAGATTGCATGAGAACAAATACTATTGCTTTTTAGATGGATATACCAGATATCACCAAATTCCAATTGCTCTAGAGGATCAAGAGAAAATAATGTTGACAAGCCCATATAGAACATTTGCTTTTTGTAGAATGCCTTTTGGACTATGTAATGCGCGTGCAACATTTCAAAGATGCATGATGTCAATTTTTAGCAATTTTATAGACCATAGAATGGAAGTGTTTATGGATGATTTTTTGTATTTGGGACTTTGTTTGAGTTATGTCTTAATAATTTAGAAAAAGTTATGGAGACATGTGAAAAAATCAACATAGTCTTAAATTGGGAAAAATGTCAATTTATGGTTGTAGGAGGTATTGTTCTTGGGCATAAAATTTTTGAAAAAGGCAAGGAAGTGGATCCTGCAAAAATCCAAGTTATAGAAAAATTACCACCTCCTAATAATTTTAAAGGGGTGAGAAGTTTTCTAGGACATGCTGGTTTTTACAAGCGCTACATAAAAATTTTTTCAAAAATAACTAAACCCCTATGCCAACATTTAGAAAAAAGATACAAAATTTGATTTTAATGAGGAATGCATAACAACATTTGAATTATTAAGAAAAAAATAATCACTTCTGACTGGGAGAAACCATTTGAAAAAATGTGTGATGCTAGTGATTATGCTATTGGGGCTGTATTAGGACAAAGGCAAGACAAAATTTTTAAAGTTATATATTATGCTAGAAAAACTCTAAATAATGCTCAAATTAATTATACTACTACTGAAAGAGAGTTATTTTCTATTGTTTATGCTTTTGATTAATTTAGATCTTATTTAATTGGAACTAAATGTATAGTGCATACAGATCATTATGCTATTTATTACTTGATGTAAAAGAATGATGCTAAACCAAGATTAATTAGATGAATACTTCTATTGCAAGAGTTTGATTTTACCGTGGTTGAAAAAAGGGAAATGATAATCAAATAGCTAATCATTTGTCTAGAATAGAAATAAAAATATTAACTAATTTTGCAAATGAAATTTTAGAAAATTTCCCTGATGAATATTTATATAATATTGATGAAATGGATGTACCGTGGTATGCTGATATAGTAAACTATATTGTAAGTGACATTCTACCACATGATATTAAGAATTCATAATTAAAGAAATTTATCTATAATTTGAAAGACTATTTTTGGGATGACCCATATTTATATAAAAAATGTAAAAATTTAATTATTAGAAGTTGTGTGCCTTATGAAGAAACTCAACAGATAATTTAAAGATGCCATGATTTTGAATTTGGAGGACATTTTGGAATAAATAGAACTGTATATAAAATTTTGAAAGCTGGTTTTATTGGCCTACTATTTTTAGAGATGTTAATGAATATATTAAAACATGCGATAAATGTCAACGAGTAGGAAATATTTCTAGAAGAGACGAAATGTCTCTAAATTACACATTAGAAGTTGAAATTTTTTATGTGTGGGGATCAACTTACTCCATTTATGCCTTCATTTCTTGGGATAATTCTGGTATTTCATCATAACTCCATGTGAACCAATCCCTGAATTCTGATAATTGCTTGATTAGCTCCATAGATTCTTCCTCGTTAAGTAAGAAACTTATAAATGTAGGTCGGGGCTGCTCCTCAGTCCCGAGATTAATTTCCTTCAATTGATCAATAGTTGACTTAACTTCTCTCTCAAATTCTGGCAGGGTGTCTTTTATTAACTGGTCTTGAGAGTCATCCTCTACATCGAGGAAATCCTTATCCAATCTGCTAGTAACAACCATGCAAAATTTTGAGTCATTGACTGGTCCTACAGTACCAAATCCAAGACCCTTATTCGAGTTGGGAGTTCGACTTTTAATATTTCACAATATTTTAAAAAGTTGTAACTTATCTTTTGGCATTTGTTTTGAAAAATATCCCTGTTGAATTAAAGTTTGTACACAAGAAGAGAAGTAACCAAAAGGTAACTCCATTAACTCATTAGAATCCTCATTCAAATTTACATGATTTTCAAGATTAGTAGAAGTAGAAGCATAGTAAAACTAGATCGACTTTAAAACAACTCTACAAACTTCCTTGACCTCTAAACTCTCAACCTTTTGAGGGAGAAATAGAGTAAAGGTCATGACATTCACATAGTGGTTGATCCGATCATACATCGATTCATTCACTTTTCTCCATATCTTCTAAGGATATCTCGTACTATGGTTTCTTTTGTTTTATCTTCATCGTTTCCTCCTCGGAGCTTTCTTCATCAGCACTGTTGATAGTCAGCTTAGTCCATCCAGCAATTGTATTGGTTCTTCCCCGTTCACGTCCTTGGCCTCGACCTCATGTGCACGAATTAAAAGAACCCCACTAACTTATTACAAAAGAGTGCTGGAAGATTACTGAAATGGAGCTCAATGGATTTTCGCTTGTGATCCTTTTGAATTTTCATTTTTATTTGGCATCACATCACAAGAGAAGACAATTTTCTTCAGAGGTGCGCAGTAGGCCGCATCTTCATGAATGCCAATTTCATAAAATGAAAATGGTTGTAAATCTCCTTTAATACAATGTTCTTGTCATTCTTTGTAATATTTGATGCACTGATGTAGGGAAGATGGAACCATATTGTGTTCAATAATCCACAGTCAACTAAGCAGAGCATTGAAAGAGGTCTCGACATTGATGATATGGATTTTTATGGTTGTTACTAATTCTCCAACTTTCATAAGCAATGTAATCAATCCAAGGGCTCTTTCTCCTTTCTGATTGAATCCTCTTAACATCATTTTATTGACTATAAGCTCTTGAACTTCAATATCTAAATATGTCAATGTTCATAGACTCATTAAGTTAAGTGATGCTCCTGGATCCACTAAAACTCTAGACAACACAAATCTGCCGATGTTAACAGAGATGTAGAGCGGTCGGTTGTGGTCGGTGGTATAAAGCAACAATTCTTCGTCTGTGAAACTTATCTTAAGTTTTTCTCTTAACGAGCAAACTTCATCTAAGGATGTGCTGGCCAATTGAGCTAAGCAAATCTCTGGATCAAGTAAGGCTGTAACCAGAGACTCTCTCATCTCCTTTGACAGGATTATAGCATCGTAAATGCTTAATTTTGCCAACAACCTCCTAAGATGAGCTAACACATTATAATCCACTTTACATAATCCTCCAATCTTTACTTGGTTATCTAGTTCTTCTGCTGACAAAGGTGGAGGTAGGTCTTCTTGAATTAAAATTTTCTTTCCTCTATTCGCTGGAGCTGACTTTGAGGTTAGAACATTCCCGCTCCTTAGATTTACTTCTGTGATTTATTCTTCTTGAGATAATGTAGGAAAAATTTCTAGTGTCTCTTCTTCATCATCCAAATTAATGGTGAGTGGTGTGCCATGATGCTCGAGGACTGGTTCCTCACTCCCGGTGCTATGGTAACCGGTGTTGTTGATATCTTCTTCATTCTCGCTAACGAGTTCATCTGACTTAAGTAAAATTTAAGGATCAGTTTGGGAATTAAGATATGAGTTAGATTAACCAAAGTTAGTTACGTTATCACTAGCAACAGTTAAAACATAGCCAAAATCATAATCATTATATTCATAATACCCAGGTGGGGAAAAATGATAATCATACATGATAAGGGGTTCGAGGATTTTCTTCCCCGAATCCGAGACAACCAATCTAACAAGACAACCTATATCCTACCCCCCGCACTATCTATCTTCACGACATCGTTCTTCTCTTTCTTATTTGGTTGTGGTGGTTTCTCTAACAAAATCTCCATCTTTGGTTGAGCAGGCTGTAGACTCTGAACAACTGTATGAGCTGAAGCGATCTGAACCTAATCCAATATCTTCTTAGATAATTTGCTCCAAACTATACTCCATCCATCTTTTTCTGAATAGGGATCTATCGAAGCGATCTGCTCAGCCGAAATCATATTTACAAAACCTTTTTCAGGTTCATTTAAATATTCTTTTGGGATTATTATATTCCCTTCCTTAAGATTTTTCTCAAGCCAATCCTTGAAAATGAAACATTCCTCTATAATATGTCAAAGCATCCTATGGTATGGGCAATAATTGGGCTGATCTTTCTTGTCAACTTCCTCAGGTTTTCTTAGATCTGACAATCAGAACTCAGGCTTCTTCATTAAGCTTCTGAACATTTTGGGTACAACTTCATCTTTGAAGGAATATACCATGCTCTTTCGTTCCAAAAGGGTCAGAAACTTCCTATTCTTTGTTCGATATGGTCATCCTTGATGCGATTGCTAGTTAGACTGGCCATATTTTTGTGTTCCTTGCTGAGCATGCTGTGATAACGGATGGGAATTTTGATGAGAATGTTCTGCATGTATCTTCATTGGTTGCTTTCCCTTATCAACTGTTGCCATTGTCCTGGACTTCTTCTTGAATATTCGGGTTGTTTTGGTCTTTTCTGATTTATCCTGGGAATCCATGTGTTTAACTTCCTCTTGCAAATTGCTAGCTTTGTTGAGAAGTTTCTTGAAGGACTTGATGGTGAGGAAACTTGACATACAAATCAAATGCTATCCCTGATAAGCAGCTGACAAACTAACAGAAAAATAATGCTTCGTTACCTCCGGTATTACCACAACTAGCTTGGAAGTATACTATGTGTTGTTGAGATTTCCAGTCCCATCAAATATTTTAAAGTTTGGTGACACAAAACCTTTAAGGTAGGGTACGACATCGAAGTCTTTCGGGTAAGGTCTACCCTTTCAAATTAATCCACTACCCTTAGATTAGGGTAAGGCCTCCCAAACTTGTTTGACTGTTTTTTTAAATTCTTTTTTTGGTATGACACTCGGTGGAGAATCTTTTTTCTGTTGATCGTCTCCGTTAGTGGAGGCAACTTCCCTTCTTTCATTAGTAAAATGTACAATCTCTGACTGATTGACTTTTGGAGAGGCTAACTGTTGTGCTTGAGATTGTCCATAAACTGTAGCCATGAAAGCCATTAAAGTGGCCATCTCTTCCATCCTTTTCTCCATTTGGCTGATTTGCTCATCCTTTAGTAGAAAAACCCTACGTAGATCATCTACAACATTCCCTTCAACAAGAGGTTGGGTGTCGCACACAGATGCGCGGCTCTGGTTTTGACGACATGAATATACATGAAATCCTCATCGAGATAGTCGTTAAATTCAAAATCTTCATCATCATCCTCCACAGAAACTAAATGTTTTTGGGCTAACTCAGAAATCCCGACCCTGAGCTTTTCAACCTTTTCTTCGATTATTGATTCTTGTATCATTTTAAGATTAGGGGGACTGCTGAACATCTTCCATTTGCTCATCCAACTTGGTAGCAATAGCTAAGATGATGTCAAATAATTCAAACCCTTGCTTCATTTCATGATCCTGCCCTATGGGCTCACGGAACTATATTGGTACAACGGCCTTACGTACCCATACCGTTTTCTTCATAGGTGATGGCTTGAGATGGGGTGTCTCAACATAGACATTGGCATGTCAAAGAGAGGTATGCTCCCCATGTGAGCACTAAAAATTAACGTAGGTCGATGGATAGACTAGGCAAGTCTTTTACTTAAATTTTAGTTTGTGGAAAAAACTCATAATTTAGTAAAAATAAGTTTAAAAAAAGGAGAATTTAATTAAATATATATAAAAAGTTTAAATAGCAAGTGCAACATGACATAATTTGTTTTAATTCACAAAATAACAAACCAAACTCAAAAGGGAAAGTGAAGTTTAGGACCCAGTGAAGGCTGACTTCACAACGCAGATCACCCATGTGTAACTAGTCCACCAACACACCTATTCAGGGTCCGACTCCACACAAAGATCAAAAGTCCTAATAAACTCCTGAACCTCTCTATTCAAAGGTGGTTAAATAGAAGGTCCTGAAGTCCTAAAGAGTTGACCGTACTTACCTGATCAAAGGAAAATAAGTTGAGATTTTCATACCTATTTTACACTGATTTTGATGATATTGCACTTTAAAGAAAGGTATAATGTTTTGTTACATGTATGTTGATTTATGATCATTGGAGCAAATTTTGAGCAAAAAGGACCAAAATATGAAGATTTAATCTTGGGCGCCGATGGCAGGTTCGACGCCGCCGATGGTGCCATCGAGGCTGCCGACAACGAGCACGTCGGTTCTCTCAACAGATGCATTGAATGTGGACGATTTTTGAAGGGACGCTTGGGCAACTCTTGAAAACTCTTCTACAACTTTAAAAGAAACAATTTGGAGGCCGAAAGTGGTGTCCACGAGGGTGTCTATAGAGTCTTTGTTGTTTGTGGTGCCCATTAGAGTGTAGAGAGTGGTTAGTATTGTGAGGAATTCTTTGAGAGATTGTAAGAGTGGAAGGAAAGTGAGAGATTTCTTCCTCCTTGCTACTTCGAAAGAGAATTCTGTGTGCTGTAAAGAAAGGAAGAGATTCAGAGGAACTTCAACGAGTTTGCTTGGGGAGGAATTAGAGATAAGTTGTATTTACTTATTGATGTTTGTATGACTTTGCTTTTATATATAAATTTCAAGTTTTGTTGTATCTTTTCCATGAGTTCTAAGTAATTTTCTCTATCTTTCTCCTTGTCTTGAGATTTTGTGAAATGGTGATTTGAATTGGTTGTGCTGAGAATGTAAATATACTTGTTAGGATCTTTTCACTTCAATCTTAAATTACTTTCAATCTGGCCAATTGATTTGTTAAAATATGTTTTTACTTTTAATTTGACCAATTGATTTTTTAAAATATGTTGAGTTTTACAACTAAATGAAGATTACATCCAAAATTTAGGGAGGTCAAAGTCCTTGAAAGTTGGGTGCAAATAAATAGGGAAATAAAAATTATTGGGCGTAGAATTGGAGATTTTAGAGTGATAGACTAAAATCCTCAATTAGGTCTTATTATTTGGGTGCTGAAGTGTAGATGTTAGCCCTCAAGCGAGAGGAACGTAGGAGCTCTGAAGTAAGAGCCGGTATCCTCCTAGTTTAGCCGCAGATTCAGTAACCAAGCATAGGATTAGTCAATGCTCTTTATGCCTGGTCCAAAGAGTAAGGAATATGTATGCTCCTTTTTAACATAATACAATTTTAACTGATTCAATTTGTCCATTCACTTATATTTCTTGACAAGGAGAAGGATGCTTTCTTATATATTAAACTTCACATTAGAAACTTTATTAAACAATTAGTTAATTAAGAGTTTATTAAAATTTTATTTTTATTTCAATTGTAAATTAGTGATAAATATGTAATTTGAACTATATTATTGTGATTAAGTATTGATTTTTTAAATCTTAGTTTGTAGCCTCTAATATTACTCCCTGTGGGATTGATATCCAGAACTCCATTAGAGCCCTGTATTACTTGAGCGATATGTATACTTGCGTTGATAAGTGTGACTTTGCAATTATTGAATCTTTTATACACATCTTTATCAAATCTATAACTACTGTCAAGTTTTTGGCGTCATTGCCGGGGATTTAAATCTTTTAACGGCAATATCAAATTCTTGTATTTTAAAGCATATTTAAAGTCGCTGTCAAGTTTTTGGCGCCGTTGCCGGGGATTTAAGTTTTCTAGCAGCAGTAACAAATTCTTGTATTTTTAAGCATATATAAAGTCACTGTCATTACCCAAGAAGGAAATGAGTGAAGTATGCCAACATTATAAGGGTAATCTAGTCCATAAAGGACATGAACACATTACCAATGTATGAAGACAATATTCTCTTATTTAAATGGAGAGAAAAACTTTTCCCCAGCTGAGTCGCTAGAAGCTATCGACACTATTTAGTTAAGGAGTTGCCCGTTGGAAGCTGTCAGCCGCTGAAATCGGAATCCTCTCTCCAACTTTGGAAAGGCATTTTAATTTACATATGTATATATAGTTTTTAGAAAAATATGAAATTAAACTGATCCCATATCTTTCAAAGTTTAGATGAAAGAGCATTACACCTAAAACTATGTATCTATCCCAAAAGATAAACACAAGACTTGAGGGTGAGACTCGATCAAATAAAGAAAGAAATATATGACATCCGTTTGGACTGGGAAATCATTTTTTTAAAAACCGACAAGTTCCCCTATTTAATATGAGAAATTAAATAGGGTTTATATTAAGCTGGGTTCGAGAAAATTTCCTATAAAGGCAAGCCCTTATAGTTAATTACATTTTAGATAACCAAAGTCACCTAAGAAAACTTTTGATAAAAATCAGGAGATATTATCTTCAAGAATTTCAAAGGATAAGACTTTTCAAAGAGATCAGACAAAGAGGTGTGAAGGGAGAATAACTAAAATTTAGAACATTTAATTTTAGAATTCAAAGGAAGAAGAACAAGGGGATGTTACAGGTCCTAAGGAGAACCTCAGTGAGTTCCCAGTCTACCTTATGGTTTGGCTTTAAATTAGAGGAAAAATATTTACGTGTTTCATCCTACCAGTTTTATTTAATTTGGCAATAAGTATATAATTTTGCAAGGAATTTCAATTGTAGGAGTAGATGAAAGTATATCTACCAAACCCCAAGTTATGACTTTGTTTAGTCGCGGAAGATCTAAGGTTAAACTAGGGTTTCTTGAAATATTTTGAGTTCATTTTAAACTTATCATGTTGTTTTATTAATCATCCAAGGTTAAACTAAGGTTATCTCATTGCTCAAGGAAACTTGATGTTTTATTTATCCCAAAACTAGGACACTCGATTAATCAGATGATACTTCATTTAAAAGTCATGTGGGTGGGTGCCCCTAAGGCAGATTTAGGTAAGTAAAGGTTTTGGTACCTACAGTTAAAATTGGGCTTGTAGTGTAAAAATGTGTTAATCGTCAATTATGTTATCTTCTAAATCCAATCAAATAAATTTAACTATCAAGCTTAGGTCATTACCAAGCCCCGAACAATCACAATAGGTGAAATGATAATTAACAGAATTTTGATTTAAATGACATGCATACTTATTGAAAGATCACATTATCATCAATTATGGGCTTGAAGTTAATATAATATTATCTTTCTAACTCAAACCCATCACTTAAGAATCGTTTAATTTTGATTGACTTCCAATTCATGAAAATTAAGAGAATTACAATTTTATTCTCATTATAGGAAACGTGGTAAGTGAGTTCCTACCTTTTAATCCCATTGTATTTCAATCATCCAAAGATTTTCATTAGGATAAAAAATTACCATCTTCTCTTTAACTAATCCTAAATCTTGATTAAGGCACCAAAGTCTAAAGCTACCCTTCTGCCTTTGGAGCTCCTCACATCATAACTCATTAATCAAAATTCAAATGACTTTGAGAATTTTTAGAGTGTGCTATCCATGGGTTAATTAAAACATTAGAGGAGGAAATGTGGGTTTTCAAAATTTAATTTAATTTAAATAATTACTTAAATTTAGAAAGTAGTATTTTCAAAGTTGATTTTACTTAGCTATTTAAAAATAAGGTTTTTATTGACGAGAAAATCACTAGAGGTCCCCTTACGTCAGAGAAACACTTAGAAAAAAATTCATGATTGTTTGAATTAATTCCTTAATTAAATTTTGTAATTATTATTGATTTTTATGTTTTAATTTTAATGGAAAAGATGTTTCATTTACAAAAATTATTTTTTAAATTTTCATTAAACCTTTCTGAGCCCAAGGAACTTAGAGAATCATATTTTGCATTTTAATAATTTTAAATTTATATATTAAAATTATTTTAATCGGAAAATACGAAAAATTCAGTTTAAGCTTTTAAAAAATTATTTTTAGCTTAGAAAAATCAGGAAAAATATCATAATGAAATCTAAGTGATCAGGGAACAATTAGGAACTTTTTAAAATATTTTGGTATTTTAGGATTTTTAATTATTTTAAATTCCAAATAAAGCTGAAAAAATAAAGTATTTTCTAAAAAATAAATTTTATTTTTCCTAAGTGTCCCTGATCACAAGGAACTCAGAAAAACACTTTTCATAATTTTCCCAAATGTATTTAAATTAATATAATTATTTTTGTACAAAAATACAAGTTTTCTTAGAAAACCAACTCTAATGCTTAAACTTAGTCAAAATTTTTTTAAATTTTTACAGTGGGTTAACATGATTTTTATGCACAATGTGAAATTGATTTTGTCAAATTTTTTATTAGTATTTAATTTGCATAAATTAAAGCAAGATATATGCATTTAATTAATTATAGAAATGTACAAAATAATTCAAACCATCATGACATTTTTCATAAGCTTCTCTGACCATAGGAAACCTACTAAAATTATTCTCATAATTTTATAAGTGGTAATTTAATTTATATAATTAAAATAAGTCAAAATAGGCATCCTGGCTTAAAAATTAAGGTTAGAAGCATAGAGATGCTCTCTAACCTTAGAAAAATCAGAGAAAATCCCCTATGTCATAAGGAATGAACCCTAAAAGTTTCAAGCCATGGTGAGCAATGCTTGATTATAATGAATTAAAATAATACAGAGAGTATTTAATTCTTTAAAAATCAAAGCATCACCAAATAATTTTTATTTTTATTCCACATTATTTTGTTCTATTCTTTGAGCAAGAGAGTATTTTTATTTTATTTTTTTGAATTTTCAAGAGAAAGATATGAATTTTTGAAGTTCAATAATTTAAATAAATAAAAAAATCCATAATTTTCTACTTAAACACACGACGCCAACTCATCCTCGTCTGCACTGAGCTTCCATGCAGCGCTCTGCTATTCGGTGCCACCAGCCACCTCAGCTGCCACACGACCCGCCTTTTCGTTCCAAGAGTTCGTCCAACTCGATCTCAACCATCCATCTGATACACGTACGATCGGACGACATCTGTTCATCATCCCCAAATGAGCCAACCCAATAACTGCTCACACTAAAACCTTAATATCTTCATCCAGACTCAATCAAATCATATGGGGTTTGTTCCTATACCTTCATCTACTCAAGACGAGTATATCTATATAGCTTATATAGTATGAAATATAGTAAATACGTATGGAGAATCAAATGAAGCTCGGTTTAGGGTTGAAGTTTTATTCCTTTGTCTGAGAGGGGAAGCCTCAATCAGATGGTTGTGACAGTATCAATTGGGTCCAAGAACCTCAAGATGAAGTCCTAGGCCCTGATGAATTGTCTAAGTATGAATTTGATCAAAGTGGATTTCAGGTGTTGGTCTAGAGCTATGTTAGAGGCTCTCTGTGATGGGGTTTTGTGGGGAATCAACTTCTCTCACTCAGGGGATGGTGTGTGCACAGTTGATTGAAGTTTGGTGAGGTGTAGAGCTGTCATAGAAAGTGTCATGGTTTTCCGTGTATTTTGAACTCAAAATTGAGCTCTCACAGGAGAATCCAGAGGGGGAAAGTGGTGGGCTTGAGCTTAGGAGTTATTGGAGAGTGTCTAGAAGCAATTGGACAGAGTCTCCACAACGAAATTGGTTAGTCCCCCTTTTGGCAATGGAGGAGGTGGCTTAAATAAAGGGGCTTGAGGTAGAGCTTAGGGCTTTAATTTGGGTTAGATTAAATGCTTAGGTGGAGGGTAGGAAAATGACAAAGCCAATTAGGATTGGCCAGCTTGAATGAGTGTAATTGGGTTTTAATGGAGGCAAAGGGACTCTTGATTTTGGGGTTTTCTGGTTATTAAGGTGGCTGAATAGTGCAGAGGAGGTGGTCAGGTGGTTAGGTGAGCCAATGTGAGGGTTAATTATGATTAACCTTTAATGGTTTGGCATGATGATGAAGATATTTTGGTTTGGAACCAAAAATGGGATGAAATCCCTTAATTTGGGAAACCATTGGTCCATAGCTTCCTATGTGTTGTTTAAGATGGTGTGCCTTTGTCCAAAGGGTGCACCTAGTGGCTATGGTGGTCTTTGGTTGGCCAATTTGGCTTGGTTAAGTTAAATTTGGTGAAATGCCCATGTGGATCAAGTTGGCTTGAAGTTGGGCTTGAATTGGGATAGTAGTGCTATTGAGCTTGATTGAATATTTAATTTGATGTAGATGATTTTTAAAGAGAGTTTATAGAAGAATTAGAGTAGTTTTGAGTTAATTTGGAAGTTCAATTTGGAGGGATTTGGACTTTTAGTCAATTTGGGCGTGTTGGGTTGGATTTTGGTTTGGGTTAGGCTAGGGTTGGGATAGGTCCTAATTGATGACTCAAAAGGTTTAGGGGAATGTCAGAAAGAGTTTTCAACATCAACTGGGTGCCAATTTTAGTGTTAGGGCATTCAATTTGGTGGAATTTGAGCATGTAGCTAAATTGGGGTAAATTTGGGGATTTTGAATTTGGGTTGAAATTGAGTGGAATTGAGGTCTGGGCAAGGCCAATTGAGGGATCAATTTGATTAATATGAATGTTAGGAAGAGGTTGAGATCCAAATTGAGGCAATTGAGTTGACTATGGGGTTCAATTTGGTGAGATTGGGTCATATGGTTAAAATCGGGGGTTTTGGTTTGGATCAAAATTGAGCTCAAAGCATGGGTCAATTAAGCTTGGATTTGGTTTGAAATGATCATAGAAATGATGAATTTTATTTTAGAATTAACATTTGGGAAAATTGGGATGAAATTGAGGGACATTTGGGTGAATTTGGAGAAATTTGGCTTTTAGAGGAAATTTGGGAGTTTTGGTCAAATTGGTCAAATTGGGTAAATTGGGTTTAATTGAAGGGTCCAAATTAGTTTTGGAGTCATTTGAAATAATTTTGAGAGTTTTGGGAAAGTTTGGGCCACATAGGGTATTTTTGTAAATTTGGCAGATTTGAGGGTATTTTGGTAATTTTAAAAAATTTGGGAGGTTTTGGGCAATTTGGGTAGTTTGAAATGGTTTGAAATAATTTTTGAATAGACTTGGGTTGTTTGAGTAATTTTGGGAATTTTGGTCAAATTCAAGGTTTGGGGGTTTGCTAAGTTGGGTACTTAGGGAAAAATTGGATTGCCATCCACCCAATTTGAGCTATGGACCAATGGAATCCTCTACTTTGAGTCTTTCATGTACTAGTCTTAGCTAGACCTTAGCCTAGGGCTAGTGGGTCTAGGTGACCATCTACATTTGTCTCCCATAAGATTAAGGGATCAAGTCAATAAATTGGGTTTAGAGTTGCGAGTGGGATGTGGTGTGCAAGTGACTGTAAGTGAGTGAACTAGCTCCATACCAACACCCAGAGTCAACCCTAAGGCCAAGTAATCCTATAGGAACCCCCTTGAGCTTCCCCATATTGACCCCACCTACTAAGTGCTAGAGGTTAGGACTTATATGTGGAACTTCAAGTTGAGCAGGAAAGAGTTTAGAATTCTAATAATGAGGGTTACTTTTCTATTCATCTAGGATTAGTCAACAGAAAAGTCCTTTGGCTAGACTCTAAGCTACTAAGGAGGAAACTAGACCTCAAATAAAAGTGAGGTCAATAATTAGACCCAAAGTTTAGGATTAGGTTCAATTTGAATTGAATCTATAGTTTGGAGTGGACCTGATTAGACCTTAGACTTACGCATAACGAGGTTAAGTCCATATATGAACCTATAGGGCCAGGTTTAAGTTGGGTTAAGTCTAAGCTAGATTTAGCTTGAAGTTGGACTAACCTCATGTTATTAAGGACAACCTCATGATAAATGAGAATAGCTGATCCCGATTCTTTTTATATATGTTAATGCGATGTATGCGATCATATTCTTAATTTCTTTAATTATAATTCTTACTTTACAGCAAAGCAAAAAACTTAATCCCAAGAAAAAACTTGATAAATTCTTAACCTCAAAACAAATAGGAGTAAAATTATAATATTTAAGTATGGGATACTATACAAGTATACGTATCATTATTAAGTAATATAAGACTTTTTGATTAATCCCTGAATATCAAACCCACAGGGAAAACTACAACATGCAACTTACAAAACATGAGAAACTAGATACCAAAAATTCTACTTAGCAAAATATTCTAACTTAAGCTCTAGATGCTACAAAAGGAATTAAAGTTCGATTCTTTATGTAATTTTTAATAATTGAAAATAAAGTAAGCAACTAACTAACTTAACTAAATATTTGCAAGATGAAGGCAATATAAATAAAATATCTTTTTCCTTATCATGAATCAATATTAAGTATAGGAGTTATGCTGTGGAAGTGTGATAATTGTGATGTGACAAATAGGAGCAATAATATTATTTACCCTTACTAGAGATGGTATAAAGAACATTGACTAATCTATAGTTTATTTGTAAGAAGCTATGATGATTTTAAACCTTTCTACACCATTCAAAATTTATTTCCCTATTTGTTTGCACTCAACCCCATGAACTACATTCTCATCCATGAAATGAAATGTTATTTTTAGCATTTGTTGACTATGACAATACCATCTCGAATCTTACATGTTCTCACAATAGGTATTATTATCTTAATTGGCCAAATCAAGAAGTGAATGAAGTACAAGGTTTAAAATCATCATAGCTTCTTACAACATTAAAAACTAATACTTCACACAACTTCCCTCCATTACTTAATCTCTTATCATTTTAAAGAAAAAGATAAAGAAAAAAACTCAGAATTCATGGAGAAAACACAACCACACTTGAGTTTGAAAATAGAAATCATGCTTACAAATAAAAAGTCTAAATTAAAACCAACTGTAGTCACAAAGTTAAAAACCTATCTCAGATACTCTCCACCAAATGTCTTGAAGTTCCTTTGATCTCTTCCTTCACTTATAATACGAACTAAAACTTAAAATAAAAAGAAAAGTGTGCGGCGATAGCGTTGGGTGGCCACAACGGCGTATGTGGTGGTTGACACTAAATCAGTCTTACAGATGATGATGATCCTCCTCTCTTTAGATGATTCAAGTCTTCTTTTATAATTTTCTAAAAGGTGCCTTGGTGTCTCTTCAAAATGTTTATTCATTCAATGAATCTTCTAAAAGTACATCTTTCAAAAGCTAATTGAATGAATTTTTGTGTCCATTAACTATCTCCCACATTTTCACCAAGGGTTGCTTCAAACACCTTTTCAAAAATTTATCCAAATTCAATGTATCATCAAATAACTACTTCTGGCACTTAAGCGTGGCTCTCTGTTTAACTAGAGTGTAAGAGCCAGTTTTGGGCGCTTAGGCGCCTCAGTTCATTTTTTTTGCACCATCTTCATTTTTGCTCTAAATTTATTCCTTTTCATTCATTTCACCAATTTTCATCCATTTGATTGTACCTAAAAGAAAAACACACAAATACCTTTCATTAAAGAGTAATATATCAAAAATAGGTATAAAAATGTGTATATAAAGACTATATATTTTAGGTGTATTAAAATCCCCAAATCTTAAAATGTTACGTGTCCTCAAGTGACACTCCAATCCTTTAAAACCAAATAAGCAGATTGTGTATGAATTTCGTTAAGATATTCTAAAATTTTGATGTAGAAATATAATAGTCAAATTTAGAAAAAAACTATAGTGAAAGAGACCAACTTAGAGTTTAGAAATTTTTAATGTAAAGAAGTATGAAAATATGAGTTTCTATATAATTCAAAAATATAGTAAATTCTCTAAATATAGAGTTCAGGCATTCTATCTTCTCCACTAAAAATTTTTTAGTTGACATAATTTTACTTACTATATTATATGCTTAAGCTTAAGGGTTTCTTAAGTCTTATACTTTAAAAAGATCAGATATGGAACCAATTTTTGATTAGGCACTAATCCTCAAGCTTCTCATCCCTTTTTCAATTTTTTTTTCTTTTTTTCAGGCAAGGATTACTATATCTGGATAGGGCTTTAATGATTTTAAATTAAACTCTTCATTTCCTAAAGCAAAACGTTGATATATTTCCTTTACTTAAAAACATAACAAAAGTTTTGAAAATTATTTTCAATAAAAGAAATTTAAGTTTTGAATAAAAAAAGACTAATCCTACTACATTTTTCAAAAATACAATTTCTTCTACTAAAGATAGTTACACAATATTTGTCATTTCCACATAAAAAATTCTTAACTTTAAGTTTTTCATCATCACTATTGGTTTTAACTAAATTCTCTTACTCATTTCTATATTCAAAATTTTACTTCTCTAATATAATTTCATATACATAATCATTTTTCTTTAAATAAAAATCAAATTTAGTTGAAGTACATTTCATAATAAATAAATTTTCAAGTTTTTAGAAAATTTTTCATCCCTCGCCCCAAACTTTAATTTTTAATAAGATAAATCATTTTAACATTATATATATATATCATTATTTATAGAATCCAGTTTGACAGATCTAGAGCAGATAAATTGGTTTGGTACGGCTGTGCACATCAAAGCTTAACTAAATTAATATATCTGAAACTCAACACTTGAGAGCAAAAACCATGGGGTGATTTAATTTGGCACAAAATCTTATCCACTTCTATGTTATTTTTTAGTTGGAGAATGCTTAATGGACTCCTCTCAAATGATGACATACTTAAGCTTAAAGGCTTGAGAGGACCCTCTCAATGTTTTTTATGTGGTAAGGAGGAGGAGTCTATTCCTCATCTGTTCTTCAAATGCTGCTTTGCCCAACAGGTTTGGAATAATCTAACCAAGTACCTCAACATTAATACAATGCATTTAGAGTGGTTCAATATTCTTTCCTGTTGGAGGAGTTGGAATTCTGTAAAACTTGGAATTGTACCTTTTATGGTTGCCTGGTTCCTTTGGATGGCTAGGAACAAGGCCAAATTTGAAGATCAGCCTACATCCATGTCTCATGTAACTAAAAACTGCATCTTCTACCTTCATAAATTAATTCTTCATCAGAAGTTTCCTTGCATTTGCTCTCTCCCCAAGAGTGAAAGGTCTCACTCTCCCAAAGTTACCACTATTCTTTGGTACCCACCTACCTGGCCTTATATCAAAATCAATACTGATGGCAGTTTTTCTAACTTGGGTGCTGGTGTGGGTGGTGTGTTTAGGGATCATAATGGGCATTGTATACTTTATTTTCAAACTCCTGTTGCTGCCACAGATTCCTTGGAAACTGAGTTAATTGTTGTTTATTGGGCTATTACCCTTGCCAAGATGAATCAATGGCATCATTTACTGCTTGAAGGGGATTCTCAAATTTTCCTGCAGATGATACAAGAAGGCAGAACCTCCTCTTGTCACCATTTACAATGGGTAAAAAAGATACAGGCTCTTAAAAATTCTATGAATATTCAACTCTCTTTAATTTATAGGGAAGGGAATAGACCTGCAAATTGGCTTGCCAGATCTGACATGTTTACATTGGAATGTGTTGTTTCTTACTGCCCACCTTCTGCACTCCTTTTTTTGTTGGCTGGGGACAATTTTTCTACGCCACACTTAAGATTTACATCTTGATTCCTTGCTTCTTCTGATTTGCTGCCTTGAAGATTATGATGGAGTGGCAATTGCTGTTTGGGCCCCAATTTTTTGTGTTCTTCTTTGGAGACTGTTTTCAAATAGATTTTTGTTTTTCTTTTTGGGGATCAATACTTGTAATTTTTGACGCTATTTCTTCTCCTTTTTTTGTTTTTTATTTTGAAAACTTTTGTAACTTCCTTTTCTTTTGATTTTAAACATATAGGGAGCCATGAGTAGCTCTTTTCTTTATATATATATATATATATATATATATATATATATATATATATATATATATATATATATATATATGTGTGTGTGTGTGTGTGTGTGTGTGTGTGTGTGTGTGCTCTCTCTTATACACATATATATGTGTATAAGAGAGAG
>JXCR01132246.1:89769-112162 GCA_002079205.1 Phalaenopsis hybrid cultivar
GGAATAAAAACTAAAATTAACATGCTTGTAGGATTTTTTATATCTTAAATATACCAGTACAAAAATTAAAAATAAGATTAAAAATTAAATTGATCAAATTTTAATTTTCTTAACATACAGAGATTCATTAGACTTCTATGCAATGGAGGATAACATAAAAGCAAACAAAAACACTAACAAACATTCACAACTGCAACATAAAGAAAATATTTTGTAGTAATTTGAAAATTCAAAACAGGAAGTTTTTAAGTGAAAATTATAAATATCATAAATTTTCCTAAAATTAAGGATTAAGTTTAACACAGACTAACTAAATACATTAAACAACACAATTAACATGATTACTACCACAAAAACAAAATAACTAATCACAAAAACATGAACACATCACAACAATTTCTAACAAAATAAAACACAAACAAAACTAGTACTCTCAACAAATACAACTCAAAACAAAACAACGGTATAGTATAATTGTACACAAAAAGTTCACAATAAAACATAAAAAAAGTAAACTATTCACTTAGTCTAATCATCTTCCTCCTCCTCAGCTTCACTCTCATCACTACACCAAATAGCTGCAGACTCATATGATGGATATTTTAGATATTGAGGGAAAGCTACACTCTGGTCACCTCTCATGACGTTTTCCATACAAGAGTGGAATTTTTTCTCGTAATCATTATGTCTCCTCATATGTCCATTTATATGTTCTACAAAATTTTCTAAATTTAATACCTTATCAGCGGTATAGTTGACGTTGTCCGATATCCTTTGCAATAATTGTGATTGAGAATCAGATCTAGAAGTCTGACCTTGTAATGATGAAGCACATGAAGTAGAAGCCCCAGATGTAGAAGCACCTGAATTGATAGAAAATCTACCTCTCCAGTCAAAAATCAAATGATGTGAATAGGACTTCACATTCACACTAGTAATAAGCTTGAGTGGCTATTGTATCTCCTCAAAGCTATCAAATCTAACTCAAGCCTGCTCACATAATGAAATGATTAAGGATTCAAATCCCAAATTTGCAGTAGTAGCAATGACGACAGAACTGGTGATAACATCATAAATTAGAGCTCCAATGTTGATGGGCTTGAACATTTGAATACAATAGTTCAAAGTTTCTTTATCTTGGATCACTTCACTAAGGTGGTTTGCAGGCAACAGATGAGCAGAAATAAAGTAGTGCATGCCTTTGCTATCACATCCAAATTTGATGTAGGGAAGTTGACTCTTCCTTCATTAGTAATTTTCCATAATCCCCTTCCACCAGTCAACAATGAAATAATCTCGTCTAACTCCTCCTCATTAGAACTATAGTTTGAATAAAAGCATAACGTGCTAGGGGACAATTGATAAAATCGATTTATTAACTCCGATGAGAAAGGTACTAGCTTTCCTCTAATCTTGACTCCTCTTCAATAGCCTCAGGGATCACTCTCTCTCTCTCTCTCTTTCTCTATCTCTTCATCTTCTTTTATGAGAGAGAAGGGAAAGAGAGGTAGACAATGAGAATGAAGGTTGAGAGAATCAGTTAGAGGGTGAGACATGAGGGAGACGAATAGAGAGAGTAGCTAAGGAATGATCAAGGTAGAGAGAGGCAAACAACGAGAGAGGAGGGAGAGTACAAGAGTTAGAGGGTGATACATGAGGGAGAGTGACAAAAAAATAGAGTTAGTGAGAGAGGGAAGACGTTAAGAGAGAGAGGAAAAGCTTGAAAGATAGAAAGAGAGAGAGAAAGAGAGGAGAGATAAAGAAGTAAGAGTAAGAAAGAGAGAGCAAGCAAGAGAGAGTGATAGTGAGAGAGATGAAGAGATCGAGAGAGTGAGAGATAGAAAATAAGAGAGTGAGGAGAAAAGATAGAGTTGGGGCGAGGGAGAGAGATAAGGAGAGTATGCCTCCATCTCTTTCCGTATTAGTGTCTCTCTTTCACTCTTTTTCTTTGGCTCTCTCAAGCTCTCCATCTCCATCTTTATCCCTCCCCCCTCTCTCTCCCTCTCTCTTTCCCTTTGACTATTTCTCTCCCTCTCCCTCTATCTATTTTTTTCTCTCTATCTCTCTCACTATCCCTATCTCTTAAGAGAGATTGAGTAAGAGAAAAGAGAAAGAGAGTGAGAGAGGGAGAAAGTGAGAGACAGAGGTAGTGCAGATGACAGTTAGAGATAAAAAGATCTAGAAAGTAAGAGAAAAATATAGTGTGTAGAAAGAAAGAGAGAAAATGGGAGTTAGAGTATGAGAGAGAACATTTTTTCTCTCCTCTTATTTTTCTATCTCGTAGGAAGGGAGAGCTTGAGAGTGAGAGAGATATTAGAAGGTGCAAAGAGAGGGAGGGAAAGAAATGAGTAAGGGAGGAAGAAAGTGTCAGAGAGAGCAAGAGAAGAGATAAGAATGGAAGATATATATCACCCTCTTCTTCTCTCATCTCCTCTCCACCTCTCTCTCTCTCTCTCTCTTAATATCTTTCCCTGCTATTACCTTGCTCTCACACTCTTTGAGTGAGAAATTGAAAATGAGAAAGAGAGTGAGAGAAGGACAAAAGAGAGAATTTGATAGAGTGAGAAAAGAGGTAAAACGTCAAACAATGAGGGAGAGTGAAAGGAGCATCAAAAAGAGGAAACACTCTTTATTTCTCTCTCTCTCCCCCTCACTCTTTTCTCCTTCTTTTTCATCTTTTTGTCCTTCTCAGCTTATCTTTGTCCCTCACTTACTCTTTCTATATATTTCTCTTTCATCTCTCACTTTTTTCTCTATCTCTCAATTTGTTCTTTCTTACTCAACCCTTACTTTCTTTCTTCTCTCTTTTAGCTCCCTCCCTTCCTCCTTATCCTCTCATTCCATCTACCACCTCATCATTCTCTAGCTTTCTCACTATCTCTCTCACTCTTTCTCCCCTTCATTCTTTAATCTCTCTATCTTGCTCTCTCTCACTCGCTCTCATTTCCTCTCTCCCTCATCTCTCTCTCCATTCCTCTCTCTTTCTTCTCTCACTCTTTCTCGCTCTAACTATTCTCTCTTTCATGATAACTCACTCTCTTCTCACACTTTCTCTATCCCTCCTCTCTCTATAGCTCATTCTCTCTCTCAAAGCTCTTTCTCATCCGCTATGACTCATCCTCTTCACCTACTCTATCACATTTTCTTTCCCGGTTTGTCACTTCTCATTCTCTTACTCTCTATCACATTCCACTCTCTCCCTTCTTTTTCTCGATCTCTCTGTTTATAATTATCTCTCTTTAACATTAACTCTCTACCAATTTAATCATCAGTTCTCTATCTCTCTCCCACTTGTCTTTATCTCATGCATTCTATCTCTCACTCTCTCTCTCTCTCTCTCTCACTCTATCTGTATATCTCTAGCTCTCTCTTTTAATTCCTCTCATGGTTTCTCACCCCTTCTAACTCTCTTCTACCGAGTGAGAGAGTGTGTGAGACGGTAATGAAAGAGAAAGAGATACAGATAGATCTCCCTTACTACCTATCTAACGCTCTCTCTATTGTATCATCTTATTTTCTCATTTATTCTCTATCTCTCCTCTCTCCCTCTCTGTCATACATACTCTCTCCCAAAATATCAACCCTCTCTCCCCATCTTTTTTAAAAAGAGATAGAGATAAAGAGATATTGGGAGTGGGAGAAGCATAGGAGAGAGGAGAGATAGAGAGAAAGAGAGTGAGAGAGAAAGAGTAATAAAGATTAGAAGAGAGAGATGGGTTGATTGCTTGAGGGAGAGAGAGAAGGAAAAAAGATAAGAGAAAGAAAGATCAAATGAGAGAATAGTGAGAGAGATTGATTGAGGGAACAAGAGAGAAAATTTCTAAGGGTGAAAGATATTAAGTAAGAAAGGGTGAGCGAGGGAGAGAGAAGAGAGAGAAAAATAAAATTTAGGTGAGAGGGAAAGAGATAAAGATATACATAGTGAGGGAGAGAGAAAATAGATAGAGCGAGAGATTGATTAATAGTTTGAGAGAGAGAGTGATAAAGAGAGAAGTACGATAGAGGGGGGGAAAGGGAGTGATATCAATATTCTCTTTATTTCCTTCTCTCATCCCCAATCTTGTACTCTCTCTCTTTTTAACTTTCCCTACCTCTATCTCATTCTATCTTTCACACTCACTCTAGCAATGTCCCACTCTCTCCTTCTCCCTCTCTCCCTTCCCATCCTCCCTCCCTCCTACATTTCTATATCTTTCTCTCTCTATTCCTCTCCCTCTATCTCTCTTATATTCCCTTTTGGTCCTCTCACATCTTCTCTGTAATCTCTCAATCACTCTCCCTCTCTTCATCCATCTATCAACCTGTCTCTGTCGCAATCTCTCTCTATGTAGAGATGTTGTCCTCTTCATTCCCTCCCTCCTTTTTTTTCTCTCGATCTCTCTATCTCTTGCTAGAGAGAGCAAGAAAAAAAGTGAGTGTTAGAGATAGTTAGAGAGAGCAAGAGAGGTAAGAGAAAGAAAGGGAGAGAGAGATTGAGAGAAAGATGAGGAGGTAAAGAGATAACAAGAGTAAGAGAGAGTGAGAAAGAGAGCACGAGAGATGAAATACGAGGAAGGGATTGAGATTAAGAGATGGTATTCCATCTCACTCTTACTCACTCTCTCTATCTCTCCTTCTCTCCATGTGAGAAAGAGTTAGTGAGAGGAGAAATAAAGAGAGTGGGTGAGAGATAGAATGGAGGGAGACTAAAAAAGGGAAAGAGGGATTGAGAGAGATATAGAGCTACAAAGAGATGATAGAAAGAAAGAATGAGAGATAGTGAGGTAGAAAGAGTGAAAGAAGAAAATAAGGCAAGAGAGAGAAAGAGAGAAATGGAGGGATAGAAATAGAGATAGAGAGGGAAAAGAGAGAGAAAGGGGAAGAGATTGAGAAAGAAGAGGGAGATGGAGACAGGCAGAATGTAAGTCGGAGGGAGGGATTCAACAAGAGCGAGAGAGTGAGAGATCATGCATAACAATAGAGAATGAGAGTGAGAGAGAATGAGAGAGAGATGGATATATAAAGATAGAGATAGAGAACTTAGGTAGAAAAAGAGAGAAGAGTGAGAAGGGGAGCATGAGAATGGGTGAGGGAGTGTGAGAGAAAGATGGGGGAATAGAGAGCAAAAGAGGATGAGGAAAAAGAGGGAGGAAGAGAGCTAGAAATGAATCTAAATGAAGTGAGAGTGAGAGAGAGTGTGTGGGGGAATGGAGAGATGGAGGGTGCTCATACTAGCTCTCTATCTATATCTCTTTCTCTTACCCTCTTCGCTCACTCTTACACCTTTTTTCTTTCCCTCCTCTCTCGTATCATATAGCTCTCAACCTCCCTCTTACTTGCTAGAAATATGATGAGACAAACTAGAACGGAGAAAGCTAGAGAAGAGCAAGAAAGAGAGAGAGGTTGAGAGTGGTGGAAGAGAGAGCGTGGGAGAGAAGTTGATGGTTCGAGATAAAATTGATTGAGTGAGGGAGATAAATAGAGTGATAGAAGAGAGAGTGGGAGAGAGAGAGAGAGGGAGGGAGATAGAAGACTAGGATAGAGAGAGGAGAGATATAGAGAATAGAGAGGGAAGGATGGAGATAGAGATTGATGAAAGATAGAGTGAGATAATGAGAAATATATTAAGAGAGAGATAGTGAGGAAAAGAAAAAGGCAGAAGAGAGAGAGTTAGAGAGTTTGATATAACTCTCTCCATCATCTTCTCTCATGCTCCCTCCCTTTCATGGTCCATTATAACTTTCATGCTCCTTCCCTTTCTCTATCACTCTCAGTCCCTCTTTCTCTCTCTCCTCTCCCACTCTCTCCCTCCCTCTCAGCATCTCTCCCTCTTTCTTTGCTCCCAATCTCTATCCGACTTTCTTTACTCTCTTTCTATATTCTCTCTCCTCTTCTCTCTCTTCCCTCCCTTTAGAGAGCATCTTTGCTCATTCTCTCTATCACTCACTCTCTCTCATGCACCCACCCCCACTCTCTTCTTTGTCTCTTTCTCACTCTCTTTCTCACTCTCCATTAATCCCTCCCTATCTCTTTTTTGGTTCTCTGCTCTATCAATTTATCTCCTTCCCTTTCTCTCTCTTGCTTTATCTCACACCCTCTCATTCTTTTCCTCCCTCTCTCATTCTCATCTTTCTCTAGGTCTTTTTTTTCTCACAATCTATCTCTTTCTTTCTTTCTCTCCCTCCCTCTATCACATTATCTCTCATTCTCTCTCTTTCATTATCTTTCTCTCCTCATCCCTCACTATTGCTCTTCCTCTTGCTATTTTTATCTTTCATTCTCTCTCACACTTTCTCTCCCTCATGTTCTCTCACATTTTTTATATCTCATTCATTATTTTTCTCTCTCCCTCTTTTGGTTTCACTTCCCAATCTCTCTCACACTCTCATTATAAGTGTGAGAGAGTTGAAGGTATAGGGGCTTTCTTTCCCTCCAACTCTCTCCAACTCTAATTCTCTCACTCTCTCTTATGTTACTTTCTTTCACTCAAACAATTTTCTCTTAACCCCACCCTCTTTCTCAATCTCTCTTCCTCTCTCTTTCTCTCTCACACTCATTTTCTATTCCTCTCACCTTCTATCAAACTCTCATTCTCTCTCATACCCCCTCCCTCTCTCCCTAAAACTATAAACATGTATCCCTATCTCCCCATCTCTTCTCTCTTTCTTCTACTCTCTTTTTTCCATTCTCAGCCTCTCTTGTACCATCAACCTGTCCCATAACTATATTCCTCCCTCTTTCATGCTCTTCTCCCCACCCCCTCTCTCCTACCCTAATCTCTCTAACATTATCTCTCTCTCCCACTCTAGCCTTCACTTCTCTGTCTCTCTCTCCGCTTCTCTTTGCCCTCTTCATACTCTCTCCCACCCTCTCTTTCACTTACTCTTATCTCTCTCTTACTTACTTATCTCCCCCTAGTTCTCTCTTCCTCTTATTCTCACCCTATTTCTCTATTGATATTTCTCTCATACCATCAAGCTCTCTCTCACTCCATTGCTCGCTCTCCCGCAACCCCTATTCTTTTTTCTCTGTCTATCCCACTCACCTCTTTCTCTCCCTCCATTTTTTTCTCGCTTTTTGACTTATAATTCTATTTGATTCATTATTCTCTCTCTCTCTCTCTCTCTCATTTGACTCGATTCATAAAAACATTCTATTTCCTATACCAACAAAAAATATAGAGAAGAGATTAGTGAGAGAGAGAGAGAGAAAAAAAAAGATATATTACAAGAGAAAATGATGGGAGGGACGGAGAAGAGTGAGAGAAAGAGCAATAAAGAGAGGGAGAGAATGTGTGAGATATAAAAGAGAGAGACCAAGAAAAAAGTGAGAAGGCAGAGGAAGAGGGAGCAAGTGCATGCGAGTGTGAGGGAGAGAGAAGCAAGAGTGAGTGAGAGAGAGAAGTAGAGAACAAAAGTTGGAACAAGAGAACGAGAAGGAGAGAGAGGAGGAGGGAGTGAGTGTTTGTGGGTGTGAGAGGGAGAAGAGGGAGATAAAGAGAGAGAGGGATTGGAAGTAAGAGGAGTGACAGAGCAAGAGTGAGAGAGTGGGAGAAATAGGGAGCGAGAAAATTGTTAAAGAAAGAGAGTATGTGTGAGAGGGATAGAGGCAGAGAGGGAGAGGGAGAAGTAGAGGGAGGGAGAGGAGGAATGAAGGAGATATTGATATATATAGAGTGAGAGAGAGGAGAGAAGAGAGGGTGTGAAAGAAGGAGAGGCAGATAGAAAAGGTAGAGGGTGTGAGAGAAAGGGAGGGAGGGTAGTAGTTAGAGAGGTGGGGGATAAAAAGAGGAGGGAGAGAGAAGAAGAGATAGAGTGAGAGATTAGAAAGGGAGAAGTAATGCGGGAGGGAGGGAGAGAAAGGAAGGGATGGATTGGGAGTGGGAGAGATACAGAATGAGAGTGGGAGGGGGAGGGAGAGAGGGAATGAAAGAAGCGAGGTAAGAAGTAAGAATTCGTGAGGGACCAAGACAGAGAGAGATGGAGAGAGGGAGAGAGATAGAAGAGTGAGAGAGAGACAACATGCATGTTAGAATTAAAGAAGAGAGGGAACAAAAGAAAACAACAGATTGAGAGAGAGAAAAGAGAGCAAGAAGTGAGAGGGAGAGGGAGAAGTAGTATGTGAGTGAGGGAGAGTGGTATTGAGAGAATGAGAAAGGAGAGAGAAGATAAAGTGAGAAATTATTGAAAATAGAGAGAGAAGAATAGGGATCCTTGATGTTATTCTCTATTCACTCTCTTTCTCTTGCTCTTATCTTGCTCTTCGATCTCTTTCTCCTGTTCTCTCTCTCTCATTATATCACTCTCCAACATTAACTCTCTCCAACTCTAATTCTCTCACTCTCTTATGTTACTTTTTCTCACTCAAAAAAACTTTCTCTTAACCCCACCCTCTCTTACTCTCTTTATCTCTCTCTCAACACTCTGAATTACTATCCTTCTTGCTTTTACTTTATTTCTCTTGCACACTTTTCTATTTCTCCCTCTCTCTCTCTCTCTCTCCTACTCTCTCACCTTTTTTTCTCCCCTATCTCTCCCTCCCTCCCTCTCACTCTCTCACACTTTTACACTCTACCACTTTCTTTCTCTCTCTCAACATTCTCTCTCTCCTTCTTTATGTTGCTTTATCTCTCTCTCACCCTGCTCTCCCCTATCTCCTCTCCTCTTTCCATCCCTCGATTTCTCTCTAAATCTCTCTCTCCCTTTCTCTTCTAACTCTTTCTCTTCTATCCTCTCTTGCACTCTTTCTCCCCTTCTTCCCTAAATATCCATCACTCCCTCTTTCCTTATCTTGTTTAATGTATCTCTTACACTCTCACTTTAATTCCCTCCCTCTAACTCCCCCTCTCTTCCCTTTCTCTCTCTCTTATTATTCTCTCCCACTCTCCATCTCTCTCTTTCTTCCTCCCTCCCTCCACCTCTCTCACTCTCTTTTATATTTATCTCTCACTTTCCACCTCTCCTCCCTCTCTTACTTTCTCCATCTCTCTCGTTCCTTCAACATCACTCCCTTTACCTTTCTCTCTCATTATAGAGAGAGATAGAGAGAGAGATTGTGAGAGGTAAGGAGAGAGAAGAGAGCAAAAGAAAGATGGGTGATAGAGAGTGATGGTGAGAGAAAAAAGGAATATGCAAAAGAAATTTGAGAATAGAGTGAGAGAAAGTGTGTGTGAGAGATTGGGAGAGAGAGCATAAGTGAGTTATGGTGGGAGAGAGTTAGAGAGAGAAAGAGCAAAAGTGGGAAGAGAAAGAGAAGAGTGAGAGGAGAGAGATACATAGAGAAAGAGGATGAATAAGAGTGAAAGTTAGAAGAGAGAAAGAATGTTTGAGAGATAGAGCTTGAGGGAGTATACTAATAGGGAGATGGAAGAAATAGAAGAGAAGAGTGAAAGTGAGAGGAATGAAAGAAAGAGAAATAAAGAGCGTGGTAGAGCGTTGTGGTAGAGAAAGACAATGTGAGAGAATAGTGAGAGAAAGAGAGGGGTAAACATGTTTGATAGAGAGGATCAACCTATCTCTCTCTTTTATATCTTTTCTATCGCTTTTCCTCTGATCTCTCCTAATGAGAGAAGAACAAGAGAAGAGAGAGAAAAGAGAGCGAAGGAAGCGGGGGAAGAGAGGGAGAGTGACAGAGGTAGAGGTTCAAAGTGAGCGGGATGCAGAGAGATGTGCTAGGGATAGAATAGAAAGGAAAGGACAAGGAGAGATGGAGGGAGGTAAGGAGAAATATAGTTATATAGAGAGAGATAAGGAGAGTAAGATTGAAGGGAGAGAAAGAGAGAGGGAGGGAGGGAGATAATGTTAAAGAGATTGGCAAGAGAAAGTGTGAGTGACTGAGAGAAGAGAAAGTGAGCAAAGAGAAAGCAAGAGAATAAAGAAAGAGGGGAGAGGAGAAAAATAAAAACATGAGATGGAGTGAGGAAGGTACCAAGAGAGAAAAGAGAAGAGAAAGGAATATCAGAGAAAAAATAAGAGAGAGGGACATGAAGAGTTATATTTAGCTAAAGGGAGGGAGGGAGCAAGAGAGGGAGTGATAAAAGAAAAAAGAGAGAAGCAGGGAAGGTGGTAGGAAGAGAGGCCTTGTAAGATAGTAGGAGAAAGAGTGATATATAGGGAGGGCAATAGTGAGGGTGGTAGAGATAGAAAAAGAGAGAAAGAAGAGAGCTTAAGAGAGAAAAGAGAGAATGTGAGAGAGATTAAATTCGAGATGAGAGAGAGATAGAGGAATTGATATTAAGAAGAGGGAGAGTGAGTTAGTGTTAGAGAAGGAGAGTGAGCGAGAGTAGGGGAGAGGGAGAAAGTGAGAGTGAGAGTTGGAGGGGAGGGTAAGAGAGAGAGGGGGGAAAGAAGGGACGGAGCAAGATAGAGAGCGAGGGAAATATGAACATAGAAAAAATGAGTAAGAGAGAAAAGAGAGAGAGAAGAGAGTGAAAGAAGTGTTAAAGAAAATGAAAGATGGAGAAAGAGAAGAAGAGGGAGTGAGTGAGAGAGAGGGAAAGAGAGAGTAAGAGATAGAAAGGTGGAGGGAAGGGGCTGAGAGCTCGAGAGAGAAAGGGAGGGAGGGAGGGAGGAAGACAGAGTATGTGGGAGAAAGGTTGAGAAAGATATTTGAGAGGGAAAGAGAGCAAGAAAGTGAGAGTGAGAGTGAGAGTGAGAGATACAAAAGGAGAAAAAGGAGGAGAAAGGTCTCACTTACTCTTCTGTCTCTCTCTCTCTCTCTCTTTTACTCCTTCACTCTCTCCTCTACCATTCTTCTCTCTCTCTCTTGCTTAAACTTTAACTCAATATCTTTAACTATCTCACTCCACTCTCTCATGCTCTCATGCCCTCATGCTCTCTCAACCTCTTTATCATCCTCGTACTCTCCTTTTTTTTCATGTGTTCTCTCGCTATCTATCTCACCTCTCCCTCTTACTTTATCTCACTCATTTTATCTCTCTTTGCACTCTTCCTTTACTTTTTTTGTCTCTATTTTACCTCATTTCTCTCTTTCTTTAATCTCTTTCCCACACACACTCTATCTTCATCCCTCTCCTTCTCTTCTCTCTTCTCCTTTCTCTCCTCTATTTAGAGATAGAGTGGAAGAAGGAGAAGATACAAAAATACATCTAGCTCTCTTTGTTAGATATAAAGGGATAGCTCTCTTTGACATCTAGCTCTCTTTATCTATCTCATCTCTCCCTCCTACTTTATCTCACTCATTTTGTCTCTCTTTGCACTCTTCCTTCACTTTTTTTGTCTCTATATTACCTCATTTCTCTCTTTCTTTAATCTCTTTCCCACACACTCTCTGTCTTCATCCCTCTCCTTCTCTTCTCTCTTCTCCTTTCTCTCCTCTATTTAGAGATAGTGGAAGAAGGAGAAGATACAAAAAGACATCTAGCTCTCTTTGTTAGATATAAAGGGATAGTGCATATCTCTCTCTTCTCGCATGCTCCTTCCCTCACACTATTCCCTCCTCCTCTCCCTCCCTCTCTTGGTTCCAATTTCTTATGTGATAGAGAAATAGAGAGAAGGAAAGTACGAGAGAAAGCGTTAGAGAAAATAGTGGAGAAAGAGTGAGAGTTAGAGATCATCGCTCTCCCTTTCTTCTCTCATCTCTTTTCTCTTGCCTATTTAGCAATAAAGTGGAAGAAAGACTAGATACAAAAAGACATCTACCTCTCTCTATTATATGTAGAGGGACAGTCTTTCTCTCTCTCTCTTCTCACATGCTCCTTCCCTCACACTATTCTCTCCTCCTTTCCCTCTCACTCTTGGTCCTAATTTCTTTTATGAGAGAGGAAAGGAGAGAGGGAAATCATGAGAGAGAGCATTAGAGAGAATACTGAGAAAGAGAGTGAGAGTTAGGGAAAGCAAGGGAGCGAGAGAGGGAGAGTGAAATGAAAAATGAGAGAAATGATGAGAGTGTAAGTAAGGGTGTGTGTGAGATGGAGAGGAAAGGGAGAGAGGAGAGAAGTTAAGATAGAAAGATTTTGATGCATAGGGAGAGAGTTGGAGAGGAAGTGAGTGAGGGATGGAGGGAGGGAAGGTGAGATGATTGATGAGAGAGAGACATGGGAAGAGAAAGAGAGAGGGATTGTAGAGCAATACAAGAAAGATATCTTTTTCTCACTCCTGTCTCCTCTATGTCTCACTCTCTCTTCATTCTCCCCTTACATATTTTCTCTTTTGTCATTCTCCCACTAGCACCCTGTCTACCTTCCACTCTTCTCTATCAGTCATCTTTCTCACACCCTCACACTTTTGTCTCTCCCCTTTATCTCTCTATCTCTTTCTCCTCTCTCCCTCTACCTCTCTCTCTTTTTTTGTATCTCGACATCCCTCCCTCTCTCTTGGGAGGGTTGAGATAAGTTAGAGAGAGTGAGCTAGAGGAGTGAGGGAGGCAAAAAGGGAAGAATATCAAAAGAGAGATTGTGGGAGAGAAAGAGAGGTAGAGAGGGAGGAAGAGAGAGGGGAAGAAAAAATGAGTAATTAAGAGCAAGCAAAAGATGGGAAGGGAGAGAGTGATATCAAGAGTGAGAGAGAAAGGAGAGATGGAAATAACGATAAGGGGAGAAGTAGAGAGGGCTAGAGAGACTTAGAGGGTGAGAGGAGATAGATGTAAAGAGAGGAAGAGAACGATAGAGATAAAGAAATTGAGAATGTTCATAGAAGAGAGAGCGACATATTAGAATAAAGAGCATAAGAGAGATTTGCTATATCTCTTTATCTCTTTCCCTTTCTCTCTCTTGCTTTCTCTCACACCCACTCATTCACTTCCTCCCTCTCTCGTTCTCATCTCTCTCTAGCTCTTTTTTTCTCTCACAATCCATCTCTTTCTTTCTTTCTCTCCCTCCCTCTTTCACATTATCTCTCATTCTCTCTCTTTCTTTATCTTTGTCTCCCCATCCCTCACTATTGCTCTTCCTCTTGCTATTTTTTTCTTTCGTTCTCTCTCTCACTTTTTCTCCCTCATGTTCTCTCTCATTCTTTTTCTCCCTCCCTCCCTTTCTCTCTCTTAGTCTTTTTTGTTTCTCTCTCTTGCTCTTTTCTCTCTCCTTATTTTGCTCTCACTTCCCCATCTCTCTCTCGCTCTCATTAGAAGTGTGTGAGAGTTGAAGGTATAGGGCCTTTCTTTCCCTCCCTCTCTCTCTCCCTCCCTCACTACTCGCTCTCCCTCCCTCACTACTCGCTCTCCCCCCTCTTTCTTGTTCTCTCCCTCTATTACCCTCTTTTACCTCTCTATCTATCCCTTCCTCTCTTACTCTTTCTCTCTTACCTAACTCTCCACCTCTCTCCCACTCTTTATTCTCATTCTCTCTCTTCTATTTCTCTTACTCTTTTCTTTATCTCTCTCTTACCCATTCTCTATCTTCCACTATTTCTATTGCTCTTACTTCCCTACCTCTTCTTATTCTCTCTCACTCTTTCTATTGCTCTTGCTTGCCCATCTCTCTATTTCAACATTTTTCTTTCTCAATCACATTCTAACACCCTCTCTCTCCCTATCTTCTTTCTCTCAATCCCTCTATCTCTCTTTCTCTCTCTAACATGCTCCAAGTTCTTGCCCTTTTCTCTCACATTCTCTCTCCCTGATCTCCCTCTCTTTCTCTCTCCTACTCATGATCTCACTTTTTCTTGCTCTTCTCTTCTCCCTTCTCTCTCCTTTTTCATATCATAGTTAGAGAGCAAGAGAAAAAGAGAGTGGGTAGAAAAAGAGAGAGGGCTCTCACTCACTATATCTACCATGCTCTTTTTATTGTAATATTTTGTTCTTTTCACTTCTCAATCTCTTCTTTCTCTTAGTCACTATCACTCTAAAACTATCATTATGTCACTCTGTCACTCTTCTATTAAGTGACAGAGAAAAATAGAGATATCAATGGAGAAAGATCAAGGGGGAGAAGGAGAGGAGGGAGAGAGCGATGAGGATTTGGACAGAGAAAAAGGTTAATAATTTAGTGAGAGAAAGATTAGAGATAAGAAAATGAATGATGGAGTTAGAGAATAGTGAAAGAGAGAGTGAGAAAGCCAGAGAGATAAATGTAGAGAGAGAAAGTGAGAGTGAGGGAGAGAGAGATGGAGAGGTAGAGTGAAGACAGGGAAAGAAAAATAGAGAGATAGAATGAGAGAGAGAATGGATGGAGTGAGGGCGAGCGAGAGATTGAGACAGAAAAATAAGTTTATAGTTTGAGAGAAAGATAAATATAGAATCAAGATAGAGTATGATATCTCTATTCTCCCTCTACCCTTCTCTTCCTCCCCTCTCTCTCACTCTACCCTTCTATCTCTCTTTGTTTCACACACTCTCTCTACCTCTATCGCACTATATCATTCTCCTTCATTCCCTCTCCCCCTCCCTCCTTTCCTCCTCCATTTCTTTTCTGACATTTTATGTCTCTCTTGCTCCCCCTTAATCTCTTCTTCTCTCTATTTTTTTTTCTCCCACACTCTCTCTAACTCTCACTCTCAGTCTCCTCTCTCCATTGATTTATGAACTTGTCTCCTCTCTCTATCTCTCTTTATTTAGATGCTCTCTCTTTCTTCTCTCCCTCCCTCTCTTTTTTCTTCCTTTCTTCTTATGTTGCACTAGAGAGAGAAGAAAGAGAGGAGAAGGATAGGAGCTTGAGAGAGTTAGGAGCAAGAGAGAAATGAAGGAAGATAGAGAGAGTGAGAAAAAGATGAGGGAAAGAGACATCCAGACAGAGATAAAATGAGAATGAGAGAGCGAGAGAGAGGGAGTGGGAACTAGAGAGGGAGAGATGTGAAGAGAGACAGGTTGATCCTATCAGTCTCACTCACTCTCAATATCAATTTATCTCTCCCTTGTGAGAGAGTAAGAGAGAATAGAAATTGGGAGGGGTATTAAGAAAGAGATATAATAGCAAGGTAGAGTTTTTAAGAGAGAGAGAAAGATATATAGAGAGACTGAGATAGATGTAGAGCTAGATAAATAAAATAATGAGTGAGAATTAGAGATAACAAGCCAGAGAGAGTGAAAGAAAGAGAGAGGGTGAGAATAAGAGAGAGAGATATCAAGAGTGAGGGGAAGGAGAGAGTGAAAGAGAGAATGAGAATAAGAAGAAATATTTAGAGTGAGATGGAGGGACAAAAATATTGAGAGTGAGAAAGAGGTGAGAGAGAGTGGGGAGGGGAGCAAGAGAGAAAAAGAAGAAGAGGAGATAGAAAGAGAGAGAGATATTAAAAGTGCAAGAGAGATTAATCAAAAGAAAGAAAGAGAGAATGAGAGAGAAAAAGAGAGACATAGAGAGGGACAATTAAAGTGAGGGATATAATGAGATAAAGAGAAAAAGAGGGAGATAGAGTGAGGTAAAAAGTGAGAGGGAGTAAGAAGCTAGAGTGAGGGAGTGAAAGAAGAGAGGGAATAACATAAAATGAGAGTGAGAGAGAGAAGTGAGGGAGGGAGAGTGGAAAAAGGAAGAATGAGAGAGAATGAGAATGAGAGATAGAGAGGATGAGAAGAGAGAACTAGGAGAGAGAGAGAGGATGAGAGAGAGACTGAGCATAAGAGAGAAGTGAGGGAGGGATGGAGAGAGGAGTGAGTATGAGAGAAAATGAGAATGAGGGAGAGAGAGGGAGAGAGAAGTGGAAAGAGAGAGGGACCATAGAGAGAGGTAGAGCAATTTTCTTTCCTTCTTCTCTGTCCCTCTCTCATTCCCTTTCTCTCTCTTCTCTCTCTAGAGAGCATCTTTGCTAATTCTCTCTCTCTCTCTCACTAATTTTGTATCAAACTACTACCCTCTCACCCTCCCTCTCTATTCTTTATCTCTTAATCATACCCTCTCTCTCACTCTCTCTCACACTCTCTCACTATCCCTACCCATCTCTCTCCTTGGTTCTCTTGATCTATCCCTCTATATCTAGCTTCCTTTCTCTTATTTTCTCTCACTCTACATACCTCTCTCTCTCTCTCTGCACTCCTTCTCACTTCTCATTCTCCCTCTACCTATAACTCATTTTCTCCCTCATATTCTCTCTCATTTATTCTATTTCTCCCTCCCTTCCTCTACCATCCTCTCTAATACTCTTACTCTTCTATCTCTCACACTTTCTCTCTCTTTTGTCTCTCACTCCTCATCTCTCTCTCATCCTCTATTTCTCTCTTCACTCTCGTTGGAAAGGTGACTGTGAGGAAGAGACAGGCCCTATCTATGTCCTTCCCTCTCTATCACTCATTTTGCTCTCCCTCTCTCTTTCCCTCACTCTCTAAATCTCTCTCTCCCTTCCATTCTCTCTTTTCCTTTCTCACTTTCTCCCTCTTACCTCGGTCTCCATGTCTCCTATGTTCTTTATTATTTCCTTCTTCTCTGTCCACTATTCTCTCTATCACACTCATTTTCTCTCTCCCACACTTTCTATCTCTCTCATCCGCTCATATCTCTCTCACCCTCTATATCTCTCTCATCTCTCCATTGGTCACATTCTACCTCTCTCTACATTGTTGTCCTATTGACTCTTCTCTAGCTTCCCTTATTTGCTATCCCTTATTTTAATTCTCTCATTCTCTGTCATCTCTCTCTGACAACCTCCTTACCTCTCAATCTCCTCTCTCTCCCTCTCTCGCAATATCTCACTCTCAATCTCTCTCATGCTCTCTCTATGTTTTTCCTTACTCTCTCCCACATCTCTCTCTATATTTCTCTCTCACTCTCTGAATCTCTCTCTACCACTCTTTCTCTCACTCCTCTCTTCTCTCTCTGTCACTATCCCCCTCCCTCCATCCCTCTATTCGCTCATCTCTCTCTCTCTCTCACTCTCACTATCTCCCTTTTTCCATCTTCTTCATCACTATCTTTATCTCTCTCTTTCTCTCTACCGTTTCTCTCTCACACTCTCTTTTGCGCTCCTTCTGCCTCTGCATCCATCCCTCTTCTCCCTTGATAGTACAAGAGAGATGAGAGTGAGAGACAGTGAGATAGAAGTGTTTTAGAGATAGAATGAGTGGTAATGAGAGAAGTAAGAGAGATAGCCTGATAGAGAGAGTAAGTGATAAAGGGGAGGGATAGAGAGAGAATGAGAGAGAGTGTGTGTGAGAGGGAGAGGGAGAGGGAGAGAGAGAGGTGCATTCTCTATCTTAATTCAGTCTGTTACTTGCAATCACTCTTGAAAGCTTGCTCTATTTTTTCTCTCTCTCATTCACTCTAGCTCTTCTCTCTCACTATAGAGGTAGAGAGAAAGAGGTAAGGAGAAATAGAGAGAAATAGAGATGCTTCATATTCCCTCTCTGGTGAGTGAGTGAGTGAGAGAGGGAGAGAGTGAGATAAGTAGAGGGATGGAAATATCCTCACATTTTCTCTCTCTTGTCCCCTCAATCAATCTCCCTCAAGCTATCAACCTGTCTCTCTTCTAATTCTATAACTCTTTTTCTCTTGCTCTTTCTGACTCTCTATTCTCCTCACCCCTTTCTTCTCCCACTCCTGATATCTCTTTATATTTATCTCTTAGTAGAAGAGATGTGGAGAGAGAGATAGGTTGATATTTTGGGATAGAGTGTGTGTGACAGAGAGGGAGAGAGAATAAAAATAAAAAATAGAAGATAAAATAAGAGATTATAAGAGAGATAACATGAGATAAGTAACAAGGGAGAGTTCTCTCTATATTTCTCTCTCTTTCTCTCATTTTCCTCTCACACAGTCTCTCTCTCTCTGGAAGATAGTTAAAAAGGGAGGGAGGCTCGGAGGGGAAGCGAGACAGAGTGAGCCAGAGATAGAGAGATAGCGTAAGAGTGAGAGGGGTGCAGAGAGAATGAAGGAAGTGAATAGTGGAGAGATAGACAGAGAAGATAATGTTAAAGTGGAAGAGAGTTAAAGTTAGAGAGAGATAATTACAAAGAGAGAACAGGGCAAAAGAAGGGAGAGAGAAGAATGTGATATTGAGTGAGAGTGAGAAAGTAAGAGTGATAGAGTGAGTGAAGAGGGTGAGTGATAAAGAATGTGAGAGAGATGTAAGTGAGAGAGGATGAGCGATAGAGAGGAAAAATAAGCAAGAGTTAGATTTCAAAGAGAGGGAGAGAGATGATGGGAGAGAGGAAGTGATAGATAGAGAAAGAAAGAGATGGTGGAAAGATACGAGAGAAAGAGTGAGATAGTAAGAAAGCTATAGAATGTTGATGTGGAAGAGCAAAAGAAAGAGATAAAGAAGTATAAATGGAGCTGAAAGAGAGATAGTGAGAGGTTGAGAGAGATAGAGCGAATAGAGAAAGATAGAGAAAGAGAAAAGTGAGAGAAGAGAGAGAGAATGATAGAAAGTTCAAGTGAGAGGCAAGGAGAAGGTTGGAGAGGACAAAGAGATGTGAAAGAGGGAGAGAAGAGTGAGAGATGGAGAGAGAAATAATGGCTCTTTCTCTTCTTTGATCCTCCTATCACTTTATCTCATTCTTGGATTCTCTCTCTTCTCTCACTCTCTCTTATTGTCTCTATCATTCTCTCTCATATTGTCACTTTCTCACTCTGAGAGCAAGGTAATTGGAGGGATAAAGAGATTACTCTCTCTTAATTATTTTTTTATCTCATCCCTTCTTTTTCTATGATAGGAAAATAGAAAGTGAGAGTGAGTCAAAAAGAGCAACAGAGGGAAAGGAGACAAGGGGAACAAAAAGAGAGATAAGAAGCGAAGAGAGAGAAGAGTGGAAAAGGTAGGGATAAAGAGGGAGTTAAGGAGGGAGAGTGATAGAGAAGGAAAGATAGAGTGAGTAAGAGAGAAGGTGGAATGATTGAGGATGAGAGAAATAGGACATGAGGGAGAGAAATTGGGAGTGAATGACAAAGAGTGGGAGAGAGAGTGAGAGAGGGACAATGGAAGATAGAGGGAAGGCAGAGAGTGAGAGAAGTGATAGAATGAGAGAGAGAGCTAGTGAGGGATAAAGAGATGGAGAGAGCATTAGAGAGAGACAAGTGGAGGCATAGAGAGGGAGGTTGAGCGAGAGATAAAGGAAACGAGAGAGAGAGAGAGAGAGAATGATATCTCCATAAAAAAGGTATCTTGTACACTCTTTTTTTCTCCCACACTCACTCTTTCTTATAGTCTCTCATTTCTATTCTGTCTCTTTTTTAACTTTTTTCTTGCTCTCTCATTTCTATTCTCCCTCTTCTTTATTTTTTTTCTTGCTCTCTTCTTCACTCTCTTGAGAGAGGGAGATAGTGAGGGAGGAAGAAAGAGAGAAAGAAAGAGAGAGGTGAGACACAAAAGTTGATAGCGAGAGAGAGAAAAGAGGTAGAGGGGATGGGGGCACAAATTGATAGAGAGAGAAAATGGGAGAGATAGCAAGGGAGAAAAAGAGTGAAAGATAGAGGAATGTAGCGAGAGGAAAAGT
Source organism: Phalaenopsis hybrid cultivar (assembly GCA_002079205.1). NCBI lineage: Eukaryota > Viridiplantae > Streptophyta > Magnoliopsida > Asparagales > Orchidaceae > Phalaenopsis > Phalaenopsis hybrid cultivar. The sequence goes on from JXCR01132246.1 coordinate 109,063, forward strand.
GGGATAGATTATGAGAAAGAGAGAGGGAGGGATTGGGAGGGACATCTTTATGTCTCTCTCCCTACATCTTCCCTCTTTCTTACTCTTTCTCTTATCTTACTCACTCTTTCTATTCTCTCTCCACCTCGTCTCTCTTTTTATCATCCTCACTCGATCCCACTCTTTATTCTTTATCGCTCTTTCAGTTCGTCCTTCTCTCTGCTTTATCTCTCTCTCTCTCCCTCTCACTTTCCCACTCTCTTTCTTTTTCTCTATCATTCTCACTTCTCTCCTTTCTCACTCACTATCTCTTTCTCTCTCTCACTCTATCTCTTTATCGCTCTCCCTCTTTCATACTTGCACTCAATATCCCTCCCTTCATCTATTTCTTATTCTCTCTTTCTTGCTTCATTCATCCTCTCTAACTCTAACTCTTAATCTCTCGCAAAATTTTTCACTCCATCTCTCCCTCTTGATATATAATGATATAATAGAGGTTTGGAGGGATGAATGAGTGACAGAGCAAAGGAAGGGAGAGATAGAGAGAGGCCAATAGAATAGGGAGAGAGAGTAAGAAAGAAAATGATAGCGGGAGATGAGAGAATATGGATTAATAGAAAGAAAATATAAGAGAGGGAGGGATACATAAAGAGAGAAGAAGATATTTAAGGTACGAGAGAGAGAGTGTGTGCCTCCCTCTCTCTCTGTCTCTCTCTCTTAATCCACTACCCTTCTCTGTTCTCTTTTTCTTTATCTCCCTCTCACATTCTTTTCTAAGGGATCAAGGGTGAGAGGAAGGGACAAGTGACAAAGAGAGAGATGGAGAGAGGGAGGGAAAGAGAGGAGTGAGAAGAAGAAGAGAGAGAGAGAGACCAGAAAGGTGGAGACAAAAAGTTTGAAAGAGAGAGGAAGTGAATGAGGGAGAAAGAGAAAGTGAATGAGGGAGAGAGGAAGGATGGTAGGGATAGAATGAGAAAATTTAGAGTAGGAGAGTGTAAGAGAGAGTTGGAGATGGAGAGAAAAAAGAACAATATGGAGGAAGAGAGGAAGGGAGGTGAAAGATAGAGCAAAAAAGAGAATGAGAGAAGATGCAGAGATAGAGAGAGAAGAAAGAGAAAGTAAGAGATACTAATGAAGAAGACAAGGAGGTAGTGAGAGCGAGAGAAGAGGGAGAGCAACATCAAATGAGAGAGAGAGGTGGTGGAAGAGAGGAAGAGAGTTAGAGACAGAGATGAGAAAAAGAAAAGAGATATAAAAGGAGGGTGAAGAGAGGAGAGATAAAAAGTTAGAGTGAGGGAGAGAGAGTAAGAGAGATGAAATTAAAGAAATATAGGGAGTATAAGGGACATAATGTTATAAAGAGAGATAAAAAGAGAAAGAGAGAAAATAGAGTGGTAAAGTGAGAGAGAGCAGGAGAGGTTGACAACATATAAGGGGAGGTAGAGAGAGAAAAAATGTTAAAGAGAGAGCGAGAGAAAATTATAGAGAGGGAGAGAGACAGAAGAGAGAGAGATGGACATAAAGGGAGGTAGAAGGGGATATAGAGATGGACCGAGAGTATTAGAGTTAGAGAAAGTGTAAGAGAGAGAGAGGGAAGAAAAGATAAGAGTGGAGAGAGGGAGAAATAAGGAGGGAAGAATGGAGAGAGAAGAGTTAGAGTGATAGATTAAGAGAGAGAGAGAAAGAGAGGAGGAGGACAAGAAGAAGAGAGAATAGAAGGAGGAGAGAGAATGAGTAAGAGAGGGATTGAGAATGGAAGCTAAAGAGAGAGGGGGAGAGAGAAGATAGAGAGATAGAGCGTTGGTGACGATCTGGGACTCATCATTCACAGTCACCGCCAATTCTCGTTCGTGCCCTCATGTCGTTATGTCTATTTTTGATAAGGATGTTGAAGTCACCACCTATTTATCTATCTTATTGCCCTATTTTTCCAATTTACCTTAATCTTTTGGATTAAGTAAAAGATCCACAAGTATTAAAGGAATTAGGAAAAAGGAAAAAGGGAAAATGATGGAAAATAAGAGATATGTTGGATGGTAAACTTATAAAGAAGACTCTAAAATGTCAAAATCTCATATAAGGATAACCACATTAATGGTTTGATAACCAGAGATTTAGGTTGATCACCTATTCTTAATTCTTAATTTTCTTATAGGAGCAAGCTCCTATAGTTAATTACATCTTAGGAAATTCTAGATTTACCTAAGAAAACTCTTAATTCTCGTTAACACTCGTTCTTCTAAAATGTCAAGATTAAGGAAAGAAACATCAAATGTTTTATTCCTGGGGTAATAGATTCCTAAGAATTTGATTCTACCCTAAAGGTTTTGTTTTGTTTGTGTCACGACATGTCATTTTGTTTTTGTTTTTGTCATTTTTTTTTTGTCATTTAGTTTTTTTCTAATTATCATGTCAATTTTTGTTCATGGCTATTCTAAAAGTTTTTCTTTTGTGTTATGTCATGTCATTTTGTTTAGGTCATTTTATTTTGTTTTATTTTTTTTTGTTTGGTTTTGTTATTTGAAATTTTGCTTTCGAATGTTGTCCTGCAAAACAAAGTTAGTACACCTTATAACATGCAAAGAAAATCTAGAGCAAAATTTTGTTTTCATGTCTTCAATAAACCTGCAAAAGAAAACATGATTAGCATAAAACCATTTTGTCAGATTTATCAATTTTAGTTGCTCATTGAAAATTTTAAATGACCTGGTCAAGATGTCTATGGCTCCATCGTCTCAGGGCCGTGAAGTATTTTGATTTACTTAGCCTGAAAGGTGTTTAAATCAGGACTGGAAGATTCTTGTCAGCAATCATAGATAGCGTCATCCAAGAAATTTTTGTAAATTTGAACATAGATGTTTAAGTTGTGTTTTAATGTCTTTTAAGATGAATTTTATGTCATTTATGTTGGTGAGTTAGATTTTTATGATGTCATTTGTTTTAGGTCATATGTCAATTGAAACCTAAGATTTAGGTTTAATGTCGGTGAAACTGAAGATGATTCAAGTTCAATGTAAGTAGAACCTAGAATTTTAAGTCCAATGTGAATAGGACTTAATAAGTTCTAGGTTCAATATAGGTAGAACCTAAAGATTGGAAATGGTTTAAGTCCAATGTAATT
>JXCR01132247.1:4814-64320 GCA_002079205.1 Phalaenopsis hybrid cultivar
AAAACCCATCCAAATTGACCACCAAATCAACTTCAAAACAACTTTCATCCTTCATGAAAATTGTTCATTATGATGTTATTCACCAACCAAAACAATCAATTTGAGCTTAGCCCATGGCTAGCTCAAGTTTGACCCAAAATTAGCCCAATATGCCTAAAATGGGTCAAAAATCAAAAATCCACCAAATTGATTAACCAATTGACCTCAAATTGACTTTCACCCTTCATGAAAGTTATTCCTCATGCTCTCCTATACCAAATGCCATATTTAATTGGGCCAATTGGAATGCCTAACCTAGCCCAAACACAAGATTTGGTCATGAGCANAGTTAACTTTGTCTTTCAACTGTATTTTAATTAACATTCACTTGTTACTTAATATTCAAACTTTGCACTTCACTTTTTATCTTTTTAAAAGTGTACTTTACATTATAATCTTAAGAACTTATTCGTAGACATTTCCAACTTCCCCATGGGATTGATATCTAAAACTCTATTAGAGCCTTTTATTACTTGAGTGATACGTATACTTGCTTTACTTTTAAAGGTGATTTGGCAGCTTAAAGATTTTTAAAAGATAAATCTATTTTAACTAAAGTAATTTTGTTAGGACTATTTGCATATTTACTATTGAACCTGTTGTGTGTATTTTGTAATATTGAAAAGTATTTGATAAAATTAACATTCTAAATCCACCCACATCAAGTTTTTGCCACCGTTGTCGAGGAAGTGAAAGAAAATAGTAGTAAGTTATTTTTGTCGGCGCTATTTTTGGTTTGGGGAGTTTCCCGTAAGAAGCAGTCGGTCATCGGAATTGAAATCTCGTAGCCTGCTTTGGAAGGACGTTTTAATTTACATATATATTTAGTTTTTAGAAAAATATGAAATCAACTTGACCCCATATTTTTCATAGTTTAAATGAAAGAGCATTGTACCTCAAATTCTGTATCTATCCCGAAGGATAAACACAAGACTTTAGGATGAGGCTTGATCAAATAAACTAAAGAATATATGACATCTTTTTGGTCTGCGAAACAATTTTATTTGTCGACAAGTTCCCTAATTTAATATAAAGAATTAAATAGGATTTATATTAAGCTCGGTTCGGACATTCTTCCTATAAGGGCAAGCCTATATAGTTAATTACATCTTAAATGACCAAAGTCACCTAAGAAGACTCTCGATAAAAATCAGGATATTATCTTCAAGGAGTTTCAAAGGGGAGGACTTTTCAATGAGATCAGATGTAGAGGTGTGAAAGTTTATCTTCAAGGAGTTTCAAAGGGTAGGACTTTTTGAATTAGATAAGACATAGAGGTATAAAAGGGCTTACATTCGTGTGAAATGATCACACAAATAGCCTGGAAGATGTGAGGATTTAGGTCGTGATAAACGACAACTCCAGGATCCTAAGATAAATTAGGGCTTATATTGTATAATAGGGCTATGCAAAGGCCTAAAGATAAGATGAGGATTTATGTTGAATAAGCAAACAACCTCAAAGTCTTATGAATTTGTTGTTTATATCTAAGGACGGAAGATTGGTTTAGCTAGGGAAGACAGGTTTTGCTGTTGAAGATTGTCGTGCTGCCCACCATGCTAGCTCCAAGCTCCTTGCCGTGATGAGTTTGAGTTTTCTAGTGTGTAAGTTATGATGTCAAATCAAGTGGCCCTATGATTATAGTTCTTTAAATTTTATGGGGGCATGTTAAAGTAGATTAGAGCGACACCGGTTAGGATCCTACGGTTCCCTCGTTCCGGCACCACTATTTTCTATTAATTAGAGCGACACCGGTTAGGATCCTACGGTTCCCTCGTTCCGGTATCACTATTTTCTATTGGAATTACTTAGTCCAAATGATATTACTAAACTCAATTTAATGAGTTCCATAATTTCATTTAGACCATGGGAAGCCTCGTTAGCAACCGTAGATTGCCTCCTCCAAGGAATTCCCGATCATCCAATAAAGACATCTTAATTTAGTTGTAATTGTAGTTTTGTGTGATGTTTGTGATTAAATTTTGAGTTGGATAGAGACGTCTTAATTTAGTTGCAATTGTAGTTTTGTGTGATGTTTGTGATTAAATTTTGAGTTGTTTTACATTTTGAATGTTGTGGGGGTGAATTTTATCTTGGTTGATTTTAGTTTTAGCTTTGGTTTTGGTTTATTAGAATATTGTAGGGGTGAATTTTATCTTGCTTGATTTTGAATTTTGGTTTTGGTTTTTGTTTTAGTTTTGAGGCTGTCCTAATAGTTTTAGTTTTCATGCAGGGTGACATTATTGTTTAGCATGCAAGTTTGCAGGTATAAAAGTACAGTATGAAAGTAGAAGAAAGACAATGCTGAAAACTGTAAAAGCGTACCTGGTGAGTCTTCTCGTTCCACCACTTCAAACTCATAAGGCATGTTGAGGCAGTTTATATGAAACATGAAAGTAAAGTATTGATAGTTTTCCTAACCCTATGTCATATCTTGATGGGTACTTAGGAGTTTAATTAAGGATGTTTTTGTTATGCAAAGCATATAAAGTTTAGTAGACCTCTGAGGTATCCAACAGGTTAGGAGAAAGAAGCAGGTCCATGCTTCCCTCTTATCACCTGGTGAAAAGCCTCAAGCTCATTTAAACTTATTATGTTGCTTAATAATTCATCCTGTAAATACCCTTAGTGCTCAGTGAGCATTGATGTATTTATTTTCTCCCAGAGTAAGTGTAATTATCATTTGTAATTTAATTTTGAATATTATGTGGGTGAAGACCCTTAAAGAGCAAGTTAGTGTTGTTGGAACACTTAGCCAAATTTTTAGTCCTAATTGGGCTTGTAGTGTTTGAAATATGTTCTAATTTTAATTGAATTTGTTTTTTTAATCCTCATTTAATTAGCCTTGATTTAGCCTAAGTCACTACTAAGCTCTTAAGACCTAAGTGAGTCTTAATTAATTTTGAAAAGGTTAAGTTTTAGGTGGTCATGATTCATGATTTGAATGTTATTTGAAAATCAAAATAGCGGTATTAAATTGATTAATTATTAACTTCAAAAGTCATGCCCCTAAGTCCTGAGTTCATTTTATTTTAATAAACTTCCAAATTTAGAAATTTATTAACTTATCTTTCAATTAAGAAAGTGAGGTTGGTTTCTACCAATTAACCCCTTGTGTTTTAAATATCCAATTAAGGTCAGAGGATGCCCATTTCCCTCCTTAAATTAAGCCTAAATGTTAATTAAGGCTAAATTTCCAAAATTGCATAATTTCCCTTAAGGCTCTAACACTTTATAATTTATCAAATTTAATCCAAATGACTTTGAAATTTTTATCCTACTTCATTGATGGGTCAAGTAAGACATCAGAGGAGAAAATGTGATTTTTCAAAATTTAATTTAATTTACATAATTATTTTAATGCAAAAGTAGGATTTTTCAAAGAAAATTTCTAACTTTACCAAACTAAATTCTAATCCCTTGAAATTTTTACTGGAGGTAGTCTTAAGCTAGAGGAGCATTTGGACCAAATTTCATGATTTTTTAAATTTTATATGAATTTTAAGAATTATTTTAAGTTCTGGGGAATTTATTCATTATAAAATATTTCAAATGTAAAAAATTAAGTTTCATATTTTTTAAAAGTCCTCCTGAGGTCAGAGAACTCGGAGGAGAAAATTTTATTTTATTTATTGGAATTATTTTTAGTGAAAACCCATTTTTAGCCTTTAAAAAATTATTTTTAAGCTTTGAAATTCAGTTTCTTTATTTAGAAAATCAGGAAAAATATTCTAATTGTTCCTAAGTGCTTAAAAAACAATTTAGAATATTTTCATAAATTTTATTATTTTTGTGATTTTTTTGGGATTTTTAATTATTTAATTATTTAAAATATGTTAAAAATTAAGTTTTTATTTTAAATATTATTTTATTTTTAGAAAATACCCCTGATCATAGAAAACTCAAAAAACCAAGTTTTATAATTTTCAAGTTATATTTTAATTATTGAAAATCATTTAAATGCCAAAAATGTTACTAAACTTGAAAAATTAATTTAAGTTATCAAATGAACTTAAAATGCTTTTAAAATTTTATGGTGAGTTCTATGGATCCTAATAAATAGTGGAGATAAAAAATCATGTCATTTTGTTGTTTATATTTTTCAAAATTAATTATTTTATTGATTTAGGGTTTTTAAAGATTAGGTGTATTTTGAATGACTTGGGTCATGAGAAATTTTTCTAAGGGTTCTCTAGTCATAGTAAACCTTCAAAAAACTTCTTGGATTTTTTTTAAGCAACATGCTAATTTCCATGATTAATTTAAGCAAATAATGCATATAAACTTGAAAAATAAGATTCTCTGTTTAGGGACCTTCTCTGACTTTTAAAAAATTAGAGAATGTTCCCTAAGACAGAAGTAACAACATGATAAAATTTCAAGCCATGGTGAAATTACTACATGCATGGAGAATCAAAACATTCAAATCAGTGTTTAATTAATTAAAAATAAAATATGCATTAAATGGATTTCAAATCATTTCCACATTATTTTGCTCTGTTCACTGAGTAAGTGAGTATTTTTATTTTATGTCTGTGACTTTTATACACCGAGATATGAATTTTTGAAGTTAGGGATCATTTTTTGAATTATTTAAATCCCTATTTATCTATTTAAACGCGCGGCACCACCTCAACCTACGACGGCTCTGAAGCTCCTCGCAGCGCGCTCCCATTCTATGTTTCCATCCACCTCAGTGCTGACTCAGCCCGCGGCTTATGTTCCGAAGCGCTTTCTCGACCGTGCATCCGATACATGTGCGTTCGAACAACGCTCCGTCACCGTCCCCGTTAGCCTAGCCCGAGAACAGTCCATCTTCTAGCCTTAAGATCTCTCTCATTTCTTAACCAAATTAAGTGAAATTTATTTAAAATGCTCGTCTAGACTAGAGGAACATATCCATATTGTTATGATGCCATGAAATCAACTCAAAACAAATGTACAGTTTAAATAGGCTTGGGAGGAAGAGTAGATTTTATACCTTTGCTCTGAGAAGTGAAGCTTCAATCAGAGAGTCTTGGTATGTTTGTTGGAGTCAAAAGAGGCTAGAGATTGAGCCTCTGATCTTGTTGTAAGGTCGAGGTGTGATTTTGATCAAACCCAATTTCAGGTGTTGGTCTAGAGCTATTGTAGAAGCTATTTCAGAGGGGGATTTTATGGGGCTTTGGTTTCTTTCTCAGTTGTGAAGGTGTGGGCACAAGTAGTTGAAATTTGGTGAGGTGACTAGGGGCTTAGATTGGTTTTGGCTCAGTCTTAGGGTCTAACCAATGGCTGTGGTGGAGTTAATTTGATGACTTTGGGGTAGTTAGGCCATCTTTAATGCATAGGTTCAATGTGGATCAAAGTTTGGGTTTGGGCTAGGTTATCCATGTCAATTGACCTAATTTATTGATCAAAATTATGTATACAATTGTTATGAAGATTTTTGGTGAAGGGTTGAAGTGATTTTGAATTTAATTGGTAGGTCAATTTGAGGGATTTTTGAAATATGGTCAATTTGGGCATGTTCGGCAAGACATGGGTCTAGGTTGGGCTAGCCTTGGGCTAAGTCCAATTTGAATGGTTCAAATGATCAAGGGAGATGTTTTGAAGATTTCTCATGAAGGGATGGAGGAGAAATTTTGGGGCTAAGGCCATCAATTTGGTGAGATTTTGAGACATGGCCAATTTGGGGCGAATTTGGGGCTTTTGGACTTATGTTGAAATCAAATGAAATTGAGGTCTCACCAAGGATAATTGAAGATCAATTTTGATGTATGAGGATGTTACAAAGGTTTTCCAACACAGATTGTGGGCAATTTAATGGGCTTTTGGTTCAATTTGGTAGAATTAAGCCATAACACCAAAATTGGGTTTTTGGTTTAAATCAAAATTAATGATGCTCCAATTGAGCTTGGATTTGATCTAGATTGGTCATATCAAGGGTGAATTTGAGTTTAGAATTGAAATTGGGGTAAATTGAGACCGATTGGCTAGACATTTGAGGTAATTTGGGGAAAATACGGGCCTTTAAAGGGCACTTTGGGGTTTTGATCAAAGATTGTCAAATTGGCCAAATTGGGTCATGTGATAGTTGAGCAAAAATGAAATTAGGAATATTTGAGAGGTTTTGTAAATTTTAGGGATTTTTTAGAATTTTTGGTATTTTAGGCTAAGGAGGGGTATTTTGGTAATTTGGCAGATTTTGGTGATTTTGGGTAGTTTGGGTGTTTTCAAGGTGTTTGAAATGATTTTTGAACCAATAGAGTATTTTGGGTAAATTTGGCAATTTTGGCCAAATTTGGGGTCCCAAGAATATCTAGGTAATTTTGGGGAGTTTAGGGGCAAAAGCCTAGGTTGGGTATCTTGGTAAAGTTGGAGTACTAACCACCATTAATAAGCCATGGACCAATAGAAACCCCATTTTGGGTCCTCTGTGTAGTGCTTTTAGCCAAACACTAACATAGGGCTAATGGGTTTAGGGGACCACCTACATGAGTTTCCCAAAAGTATCAAGAGACCAAAGCCAGGAAATTCTGGGTTTAGGGTAGTGACTGATCGTGAGTGTAAATGATTGCAAGTTAGTGCCCTAGCCCTAGACCAACACCCAGGGTCAACCCTAAGGTCCAGCAGTCTTAAGGGTGACTCATCTTGAGTTTCCCCCATAGTGACCCCACCTACTAAGTGCTAGAGGTTAGGACCAATATGTGGAACTCCAAGTTGAGTAGAGAAGAGTGTAGAATTTCCTATGGTGAGAGTTCCATGTCTAGTTTTCTAAGAATAGTCAGTAGGAAAGTCCTATGGCCAGACCTTAGCCTACTAAAGAGGAAAAACTAAACCTCAACGAAAAGTGACGTCAACAAATGGACCCTTAATAGGTGTGGTGTGATGGGCAAGCACACCGCGCCTATTTCCATTGATCGACGAGATCAATAAAAACTAATACAAACTCCTAAGTCAACAGACCCAAAATTATTGTAGAGTTGTGTGTGTGATTTGTTCCTACTGGGAATATTAGTAGATGATCAATTGATTAAAATCAAGGAGTAGGGACTCTCCCTGGGGATTGGAGAGTGAATTTTGAGTTATAAAATTTCAAGTATTTATAAAGGATGGGAATCAGTATATAAGTGCTGACCCCGAGGTGGGAATCAAAATTTGGGTATCAATCCGGAAATAAGAATCAGATGCTATAATCCATTTAAGGTTGTCTTGAAACTGATTTCAAAAGATGAGAATAGGATTGTGTGGGAGGACCGAATCGAGATGGAAAACATAGAGGCTCACATCCGTCTCGAAAGAAAATATCTGATACATTAAGGAGGGAAGTGCTGGGACTCACATCCAACTCAATAGGTAACAAGAAAATAAGTGTGCATCACGTTAGGAAGGAAAGCACTAGAACTCACATCCAACCCAAGCGGTGACAAGAGAATATGTGTGCTACATTGAGAAGGAAAGCACTAGGACTCGCATCCAACTTAAGAGGTAACAAGAAAATATATGTGTCATGTTAGGAAGGAAAGCACTAAGACTCACACCCAACCCAAGCGGTGACAAGAGGATATATGTGTGTTACATTGAGAAGGAAAGCACTATGATACACATCCAACTCAAGAGGTAAGAAGAAAATATATGTGTCATGTTAGGAAAGAAAGAACTAGGACTAACATCCGACCCAAGCGGTGACAAAAGAATATATGTGTTACATTGAGAAGGAAAGCACTATGACTCACATCCAACTCAGTAGGTAACAAGAAAGTATGTGTGTCACGTTAGGAAGGAAAGCACTAGGACTCACGTCCAACCCAAGCGGTGACAAGAGAATATATGTGTTACATTGAGAAGGAAAGCAGTAGGACTCACATCCAACTCAAGAGGTAATAGAAAATATGTGTGTCATCTTAGGAAGGAAAGCACTAGGACTCACTTCCGACCCAAGCAATGACAATATAATATATGTGTTACATTGAGAAGGAAAGCACTAGGACTCACATCGAACTCAACAGGTAACAAGAAAATATATGTGTTACGTTAGGAAGGAAATCACTAGGACTCACATCCAACCCAAGTGGTGACAAGAGAATATATATGCTACATTGAGAAGGAAACCACTAGGACTCACATCCAACTCAAGAGGTAACAAGAAAATATATGTGTGTCACTTTAGAAAAGAAAGTACTAGTACTCACATCCAACCCAAGCGGTGACAAAAGAATATATGTGTTACATTGAGAAGGAAAGCACTAGGACTCACATCCAACTCAAGAGGTAACAGAAAATATATGTATTTATGTATAAAATATGCACATTCACACATGTGAATTTGCGGGGAATATGTGAATAGAATATGTGAAAGAATCGGAAGGCTTAACATCCATTGAAAGGGGCCTCACACCAATCTTCGGAAGGAATCGTAAGCCTTAACATACATTGAAGGGGGCCTCACACCAATCCTTGGAGATTTTTGAAACTTTAAGGAATCAGAAGCATTAATATCCATTAAAGGGGGCTTCACACCTATCCTTGGAGATTTTGAAATTTGAAGGAACCGGAAGCCTTAACATCCATTGAAGGGGGCCTCATATCAATCCTTGGGTAATTTGAAATTTGAAGGAATTGGAAGCCTTAACATCCATTAAAGGGGGCCTCACATTGATGCTCAGATATGGGGAGTCAAAACTTCGGTACTGACCCCAAGAGTCATATGAAAACAGCGTAAAGAGTTTGTGATATTGAATTTGTAGAAATGTATCATGTGAAAGATTGATTTTGTTGAAGAAGATTTGTAGAGCTTTGTGGGGTTTTGTGCAGAATGCAAAATTCCGCGGGGATGCAAAGAGAGTTAATGCAGATAAAGATGGTTGTGTTGCGCGGACAAAGAGTAAGAAACTCTGAGAACGAGAGAATCCACTCAACAGATTCATTTTATTTTCTTGTTGTTTTTATCACATTTAATTTTTTAAAATATGTCTTTAAAATTTTAATTTTATTTGGTTGATTTTCAAAAGAAATTTGTTTTGTTGTTTATAAAAAAAAATTATTTAAATTTATTCATTGTTAAAGGTTTGTTGTTTCATTCTTCGTTCATTGAAATTTTGAACCAACGCGTGGTTTGTGGCTTCCATCCATCGCTCAAAAGGCAACTGACAAGAAGACACATTTCTGAGAGAAATTTTCATTAATGTGCTTGAAAAAAGATGTCACAGATCAAACATAGGCTAACACGTAAAAAGGTACAATATATAGTCCATGTTGAAGTACATCCAGAACATCTCATGCCATGATTACATTATAGGCTGAGTATATCAGATAAATATCATGTTACTATATAAAAAAAAGAAAGTGAACCCACTGACCATCTGTATCAGGTACAATGCACTCCTGATCGAGCAGACCTTCTAAGCCATGCTCCAGGATAAGAGTTGCCTTTGCATGTACTTAGAGGTACAACCCTCTCGTAGCTCGTACTGTAGTAGCTCTTCCAGTTCCAGGTATGGCTGAAATCCATATGGTATTTCGCTGTTGTCCATCGTACGGAAGGTCATGGACACCCTACGGTGTTGTACCCCTGGAACGCAATGTTTGGCAACATATGCACTGTTGCTTTTAAGAACCAAGGCTGAACCGACTGGTATCAGAATCTCCACAGAGCCTCTGAACTCATGAGGGACGACGATGTAAATTTTTTCCCAAATAATATATTGCTCTTGCTCAGAAATGAGACCGTGCAGAAGGGTCTTAAAAAATTCTGATGATCAATGTGGAGAGGTATGCAGTCTCCCTAGTCATATATGTTAATAATACAACTATTTGGAATGCAGGTAGCAGGCAGAATACTCCATCTGACCATTCTTTTGATCATACACTTTATCATTGGCGGTAGTAGATCTACTTGATCGTGTCTGAGGATCCCAAGCGGATTCCCCTGTCTGTAATATGTGAAGTTGTAGCAGCAGCCACACTAGATAGTAATCCTCCCTTTTCTTCGCATCAATTTCCTCGGCTTGGAATAGGTCCTTTGCATAAGCAAACTTGCTCGACCTCTGTCCCTTAGATCAAAAATGCAGTCAATTATACTTTATTCGTCAGTCTCTGAGAAGACTCTATTATAGAGTTCTAATCCCTCTAGTATGTTGATGAATTTTCCATGGACTTCTTCATAAAATTCAAATTATCTTTTATTTACTTTGCTTATTTTGTAGTACTCCATCGTACTAGGAGTCGGTAGCTGTCACGGGCGTTCCTCCCTTTGAACATTGGTAGGTACCCAAATTAGCGTTGGTTGATCTGGAACATGAGACTCAGCTCTAGCGGGATGTACGACCCTGGGCTCCATGGTACATACTTTCGTCCCCAGTGGGACGTATGGCTCATACATCATAAAACCTGAAGCCTGAGACCCATCGGTGCTGGAGGTATACTCTTCCAATGTACTGAATCGTTGTAAATGTAGAACATTGCAATCCAGACATTCTACAAACGCCCCCGTGGCTGATGTCTCAGACGGTATTTCAGCATTGCATGTCGGGCAACCCTTTCATAAAACATCTGAAACTGAAAGTGTATCGGACTTTGTCACGAACGCTGGTTCTTCATCTGTGGTGGGTAGGCTAGCAGAAGTTTCTTTCAGGTCTGGATCATAAATATGCCCTCAGGAATAGGGGTGAGTAATTGTCTCGTCTCTCTCTCATGTCTATGTTCTTGTCGCAGAAAAGCCCTCTGCTTCTTGCGGCTAGCGTTCCTGCGTTGCGTACTTCAAAGCGAAGCACCTGACAGAGCCTTTGATTTTTAATTAATTAAGTAGCCTCTGAGGTGTTCAAATTTTAAATGATTAAAGATTATTCATTAAAGCTTGAAACCTTGGGGGTTATTTCCTCATGATAGAGGGGATTTTCTATGACTTTTCCAAGGTCAGAGAGCATCTCTATGTATGTAACCCTAATTTCCAAGCCTGGATGGCTATTTTGGATTAAAATAAAAACATAAATGAAAATATCACTTTGAAAATTATGGGATGAATTTTACTAGGTTCCTTATGAAAAAAAAACTTAGAAAAAATGTCAGGATAGTTTAGATAATTTTGTTATATTTTTGTAGTTAGTTAAATTTTTATATCTTGTATTAATTATTTAAATTAAATATTATTCAAAAACTAAAAAAATAAATTCCACGTTGGGTAGAAAATAATGTTCACCCCTAAACCCTAAAAATTGAAATTGGTTTGAATAAGTTTAAGTACTAAAGTTGATTTTCTATGAGAAGATGTATTTTTGAACCAAAATAATTATATTAATTTATATACACTTAGGAAAATGATGAAAAGTGGTTTTCTGAGTTCTTTGTGATCAGGGGCACTTATGAAAAATAAAAATTATTTTTGAGAAAATACTTTATTTTTAAGCTATATTTTAAATTAAAATAAATTAAAAATAATTAAAATTTGGAAAAACTTGAAAATGATCTAAGTCATTCCTAATTATTTCCTGATCAGTTATGACTCAATAGAATATTTTTCTTAATTTTTATATATTAATTAAAATCTTTTAAAGGCCTAAAACGTATTATCCTTATTTTCTCATTAAAATACTTATAATAAATAAATTATAAACCATAAAAAATATGAAAATTGTTTCTCTGAGTTCCTTGAACATATGGAGATATGATTAAAATTCAATATATCATTTTAACAATTATAATATATTTCATTTTTAAATAGTCACTAAAAATCATTAAATAATTATAATAATTAAAATATAATTTACAAAATCATGGAATTTTGTCCAAGTGTTCCTCCGACCTAGGTTAAGCTCTAATATTTCTCTCATGACCAAAAATATTATTTTGTTTAATTAAATAAATTAATATTGAAAAATTGAATTTTTGAATTTAATAATTATATAAATTAAACAAAAAATCTAGAAAACCACATCTTCTCTACTGATGTTTTAATTAACTCGTGATTGAGTCTCCATGGAAATTTCAAGGTCGCTTGAGTTTCATTTGATAAGTTATAAGATAGGGAGCCCAAGGGGCAAAATCTTAACTTCGCGATTTTAACACCTTAATTAAATTTTAGGAATAATCAAAGGTTGAATGGGTAATATTGATTATAATAAAATCTCTTGTTGTTTGAAAATGAAAGTTTAGGAGGTAGAAACCAATCTTCCAATCATTTCACGATAAGGGTAAAATTGTAATTTTGATAATTGTCATGATTTTGGAGATAATTCAATTAAGATGATGCTAAAGTATTGGGCTTAATTTATGAAGATAATAATTCACTCATTTAAAGCCCACAAATTGATGATGGGATGTTAAGCCTGATATTAAGGAGGATCAAAACTTCATTTTACTTAATATTTAATTATTATAAAATTACTTTAAAAGAAAATATTAAAATTAAGAGGGGCTAATAGTGAAATAGGTTTCATATGTAAGAATTATCTTATTTTGGATAAGAAAAGATGAACTTAATTAATTGATAAACATTTTCAAACACTTTAGGCCCTGTTTTATATGTGGGTATTAAAATTCCTGATGAGTTTGGACTTGCTCTTCGAGATACCCATTCATATAACTGTCAAAGGAAATGATAAGCGACTATCTAACTTCCTTCATCTCTTAGGATAGTTGAAATATCAAGGCTAACCGAGCAATGAGATAATTCAATTTTTAGATGATTAACAGAACAATATAATAGGTTCAAAATGAACTCAAATTCATTCAAGGGATTTTAAAAGTTCTTCAGGGTGATTGAGGTTTTGGTAGCTACACCTTCAACGACTATCTAACTTCCCAAATATTTTAAGATCTCTTGGTTATTTTGAAGGATGATTGAATTTATTATATTTTTGTTCTAAGAAATCATCCACTGTGATCTTTATGGACTCACTGAGTCATGGTTTGAGGTTTTGGTAGCTACACCTTCATCTACTCTAGCAATTTATTTAAATTTCATGCAAAATTATATACCTTTTGAAAAAGATAATCTTTCAGCGGGAATGCTGAGAAGATGATAGGTACACTTTTACATTGTTATTTAATTTCTATCATTTTACTTTTTGTAATCTACTTTGTAGCAAAATATTATAAATCTTGGTAGAGCACTTTACTTTACTTGCAAAAATTAAAACCATTTTTCAAACATTAATTAACATGTTCAAAAATCTAAAGCAAATTCTTTCAAAGGTAACAAAAAATCCATTGAAACATCACTAAACATAAAATGTCCTTTTCATTTTACGGGAGTCCCTCAGATGTGGTAACCCACTGTTGTTAACGAGATCTCCTCAGTTTAAATGGGTTTAACATCTCATTTAAACTAAGTTAATTCAAAAGAAAGCAGTGGAACTAGCATGAGGGAATCGTTGGATCTCAACCGGTTTTGCCCTAGTCAACTTTAACCCCCTTATAATGATTGAACTTAAACTAGTTATTTAAACCTTCTAGACCTTAGAATTTAGGACAACTACTTCATCGAGAAGTATGGAGCTAACTTCGTGGGAAGAAACATACAACAACATGAGGATCCACAACAACACATCACTCTTTAAAGTTAAACAACAAGCCATAGTATTTTGAGGTTGTCCCTCTAGTGCAACATAAATTCTTAACTCATCTTTAAGCCTTAGTATAGCTCTGTTATACAATTTAAGCCCTAACTTGTTTTAGGATTCCGAGGTTGACATTCATCATGACCTAAATGCTCACATCTTCCAGGCTATTTGTGTGACCATCTTGCACAAATGTAAGGCCTAACTAATAAAATTGGCAGGATGGAACATTTAAATAATTTTTTTCTCTCAAAACTAAGCCAAATTATAAGATTGTATGAGAATTTACCAAGGTTCTCCGTAGGATCTGTGACAACCCGTAGTTCCTCTTTCTTTTGATTCCATAACAATGTTCCAAATTTGAGTCATTCCGCTTTGACACTCTTTTGGTCCGATCATTTTAAAAGTCTTACCCCTAAAAATTCTTAAAGATAATATTCTCTGATCTAAATCAAGAGTTTTCTTAGGTGACTTTGGTTATCAAAGATGTAATTAACTATAATTGCTTTCCCATATAAGAAGCTTTAAGAACCAAGTTTAATATAAACCCTATTTAATTTTTTTTATATTAAATAGGGGAAATGCTGATCCACATAAAAAATGGTTTGTTGAAGACTTAAACGGATGTCATAAATTCTTTAGTTTATTTAATTGAGCATCACTAACAAGTAGTGTATCTATCCATCAAGGTAGATATATTGCTTGCAGTGTTGTGGTCGATCATTTACACTTTTGCAAATATGAGATTGGTTTGATCTCGTATTTTCAAAATTTAAAAAATATTCATTTTTCTAAATTAAACAACTTTCAAAAAAAAGCATTTGGATATCTATTCAGAAGACCGACAATTTCTAATTTGGTGACCAACAAATCCTCGTAAGGATATGCCAAGAATATCCCCCCAAACAAGATCGGGTGGAGACACCTTAAACCATTATTCACGAATAAAGTATCTACGTAGACTACCAATAACTAGAGAGTTAGGTTGTTGACCTCACTTTTGGTTGAGGCTCAGTTTTTCCTCTTTAGTAGCCTAAGGTCTAGCCATAGGAATTTCCTATTGACCATTCCTAGAAATCTAGACATGGGACCCTCACCATTAGAAATTCCAATCTCCTCTTTACTCAACTTGGGCCCAAAATTCAAAAAAATCCCAAAAATTCCCAAAACCTCCTAAATATTCGCAATTTCATTTTCCTTAACAATCACATGACCCAATTTGGCCAATTTAACCATCTTTGATCAAAACCCGAAAATTGCTCTTTAAAGGCCCAAGTTTCCCCAAATTCAACTCAAATTTGATCTCAATTTACCCAAATTTCAATTCTAAACTCAAATTAACTTTTGGTATGGCCAAACTAGACCAAGTCCAAGCTTAATTGGCCCATAATTTGAGCCCAATTTTTGGTGTAGGTTAAACCCCAATTTTGGTCACATGACCTAATCCCAACAAATTGAACCCATAGCTTAGTTGATTGGCCCCAATTAATGTTGTAAAATATTTATAACATTCCTACACATCAAAATCAACCATCGATTGGCCCTCGTGAAGCCTCAAATCCATTTTATTTTTGCCTACATCCAAAATTCCCAAATTTAGACATAAATTGGCTAAGTCCCCAAATTTTGCCCAATTGATTGCCTTAACCTCCAAATTGGCATCCAATTCATGTTGAAAATTCTTCATGGGGTCCCTATGGACCATTGACAATAATTAATTTGGAGTTAGCCCAAAGCTAGCTCAACATAGACTAAAGCACAGCCCAACATAACCAAATTGATTAAAATTCAAAATTCCCTCAAATTGACCCTTCAATTGAGCTGAAAACCACTTCCATCCTTCACCAAAGTTGTTCATTATGATCATCCACACCAAATGCAATGTTTATTTGGGCCAATTGACATGGCTAGCCTAGACCAAACCCAAGACTTGGTCATTTGCACACACTTGGACCCATGCACTAAATGTCACCCAACCTCCCAAAAGCAACCAAATTAACTCCACCTCAGCCTTTAGTTGACCCCTAAGAATGAGCCAAAACCCATATAACCACCTAAACTAAGCCATGAACCAAGGGTCCCCGAAATTAAGGGATGTTATTCTAAAAATTATACATGCTTAAGATATCCTTGGCAAATCAAAACACATTTGTATTAAATTATTGTGATGGATTCCTTTGGATGCCCTGGACACCTAACCACCTCCCCCTGGCCGGCCGGTCAGACTAGTGGACGGAAAATGGCCAAACCAAGAGCCACCCCCATGGACCTTAACTCAAATCAAACCTAGAGGCCAGCTCAACCAAATTGAGTTGTAGAGCTCCTTTGCCCTCCACCTAAGCACCACATTACACCCTCTAATTGGCCATAACAGTCACTCCTTTACCTTTTTTATAAAAAGCACCTCCCACGGCCATGGCAAAGTGTGCTAAAAATTTCTTAGATAGACCTCCCCAAATTGACCACAGAGCTTCCCTAACATCCCCTCAATGCATCCCAACTACTTTCCCTCACCAATTTCCACTGCCGGAGTTCAATTTTGAGCTTGAAACCTCGCTGAAAACCAGCACAGAGCTCATTACACCTCCACACTCCACCAAACTCAAATTAACTCTACCCACACCTTCACAACCAAGAAAGAAGCCAAAGCCCCATAAAATCCCCATTTCATAGAGCCTCTACCATAGCTCTAGACAAACACCCAAATCCGACCGTGATCAAATTCCTACTTAGGCCTTACACCATAGCAAGAGGCTAAATCCCTAGCCTCTTTGGACCGTAACAAATGTCCCAAGACCCTCTGATTGAAGATTCACTTCTCAGAGAAAAGGTATAAAACTTCTCTCCCTCCTGAGCCTATTTTTATTCTACATTTTATTAGACTTAATTTAATTGCATGATTACCGTATGGATGTGTTCGTCTCACTTAGACGAGTCCATAAGATCAAACCCGAAGTGATTTGGTTGAGTTTAGGCTGAGATCTTAGGGTTTTAGTGTGGACGGTTATAGGATCATTCTATCGGGGACGATGACGGGGAGCCGTTTGATCAAGTGTGTATAGAATGGATGGAGGAGATCAAGCCGAACAGCGCTTCGAAACATAAACCGCGGGCCAAGTCAATAGCTACATGGATGGCGGCGTCCAACTAGATCGCGCTACGCGTGCCTTCGGAGCTGCCTACGATCTAGTCAGCACGCGCTGTTTAAATAGATAAATAGTGATTTTTCCTATTTATTTAAACACCCCTAACTTCAAAAATTCATAACTTTGAATCGAAAAATCACAAAAATAAAATAAAAATACTCAGTGAATAAAAGAAAATAATGTGTAAATAATTTTAAGTCTATGTGATACATATTTTATTTTTAATAAATTAAATACTTATTTGAATGTTTTGATTCTCCATGCATTTAGACTTATCACTATAGCTTGAATTTTTGGCATGTTGTAGCCTCTATCAAGGAGAACATCCTCTAATTTTTTTAAAGTCAGAGGAGGTTCCTAGACAGAGATCTATATTTTTTACGTTTTTGCACATTATTTCCTTAAAATAATCATGGAAATTAGCATGTTGATTAAAAAATTTTAAGAAAATTTTGGAAGGTCCACCATAACTAGAGAAGCTTTTGGAAACAATTTAATGGGTTAAGTCATTTAAAATATACTTAATTTTCATGAACATTAAATCAATAATATAATTAATTCTGAAAGATATGAACATTTAAATGACTTGATCTTTTATCTCCAGTGTTATTTATGATCTAGAGAACTCACCATAAAAATTTCAAAATATTTTGAGTACATTTGTTAACTTAAATTGATTTTTTAAAATAAACATCATGTTTGGCATTTAAATGATTTTTGAAAATCAAAATATAACTCAAAAATATATAAAAACTTATTTTCTGAGTTCTCTTTGATTATGGGTATTTTATAAAAATCAAATGATATTTAAAATAAAAACTTGATTTTTAACTTATTTTTTTAATATTTAAACAATTAAAAATCCCTAAAAATCACAAAAATAATAAAACTCATGGAAATGTTCTAAATTGCTTATTAATCACTTATGAATAATTAGAATATTTTTCCTACCTTTCTAATTAAAGATATTGAATTTTAAAGCTTAAAAATGATTTCTAAAGGCTAAAAATGAGTTTTCATTAAAATAATTCCAATAAATCAAATAAAAATTATAAAAATATAAAATTTTCTTCTTTGAGTTCTCTAACCTTAGGGAGACTTTTCAAAAATACGAAACTTGTTTTTCTCCATTTAAAATATTTTATATTAAATAAATACCCCAGAATTTACAATAATTCTTAAAATTCAAATAAAATTTAAATAATCATGAAATTTGGTCAAAAGGCTTCACTAGTCTAAGTCTACCACCAGTAAAAATTTCAAGAGATTATAGTTCACCTTGGTTAAGTTAGGAATTTTTCTTTGGAAAATTCTATTTTTGCATGAAAATAAATATATAAACAAATTAAATTTTGAAAAATCACATTTTCTCCTCTGGTGTTTTAATTGACCCATGAATGAGGTAGGATAAAAATTTTGACAAATTATGAAGGGTTAGAGCCTTAGGGGCAAATATGTAATTTTGGAAAATTAGTCTTAATTAACATTTAGGCTTAATTTAAGGAGGGAAATGGGTGACCTATGATCTTAACCAATTTATTTGATGTTTGAAATACAAGGGGTTAATTGGTAGAAACAACCTCATTTTGTTAATTAAAAAGATAAATTAATAAATTTCTAAATTATTAAGATTTGGAAGTTTATTAAAATAAAATGAACCAAGGACTTTTGACTTTTGAAGTCAATAATTAATCAATTTAATACCCCTATTTTGATTTTCAAATAAAATTAACAATCTAATAAATTTCTAAATTATTAAAATTTGGAAGTTAATTAAAATAAAATGAACCCAAGACTTAGGGGTATGACTTTTGAAGTCAATAATTAATCAATTTAATACACTATTTTGATTTTCAAATAAAATTCAAATCATGAATCATGACCACCTAAGGCCTAACCTTTTCAAAACTAATTAAGACACTCACGTAAGTCTTAAGGGCTTAGTTGTGACTTAGGCTAAATCAAAGTTTCATTTAAATGAGGATTAGAAAAGTAAATATCATTGAAAATTAAAACATCTTTCAAACATTACAAGTCAATATTAATGATTAGAAAAGTAAACATCATTGAAAATTAAAACATCTTTCAAACACTACAAGCCCAATTAGAGTTAAAATTTGTCTAAGTGTTCCAACAACACTAACTTGCCTCTTTAAGGGTCTTCACTAACATAATTCTTAAATTGAATCACAAGTGATAATTACCCTATTCTTAGGGATAATTGAGACATTAGTGCTCACTGAGCATTAAGGGTATTTATAGGATGAATTATCAAGCAACATAATAAGTTTAAAACAACTCGGGATTTTCCACTGGGCAGCGAGAGAGTAGCACTGACCTGCTTCTTTCTCTAGATCTATTGGATACCTTGGAGATCTACTAAACTTAATATGTTTTGCTTCACAAAATCATCCTTAATTAAACTCCTAAGGACCCACCAAGATATGACATAGGGTTAAGAAAACCTTACTTTTTGCCTCTCATATAAACTGCCTTAACATGCCTTTTGAGTTTCAGGTGGTGGAATGAGAAGACTCGCCAAGTACGCTTTTACAGTTTTCAGCGTTGTCTTTCTTGTACTTTTATGCTATACTTTTGTACTTATACAAATTTGCATGGAAACCAAATCAAAGCTAAAATCAACCAAGATAAAATTCACCGCCACAACATTCAAAATATAAAACAACTCAAAATTTAATCNCTTACTTTTTGCCTCTCATATAAACTGCCTTAACATGCCTTTTGAGTTTCAGGTGGTGGAATGAGAAGACTCGCCAAGTACGCTTTTACAGTTTTCAGCGTTGTCTTTCTTGTACTTTTATGCTATACTTTTGTACTTATACAAATTTGCATGGAAACCAAATCAAAGCTAAAATCAACCAAGATAAAATTCACCGCCACAACATTCAAAATATAAAACAACTCAAAATTTAATCACAAATATCAAACAAAACCAAAATTACAACTAAATTAAGATGTCTCTATCGGATGATCAAGAATTCCTCAGAGGAGGTAACCTACGGTTGCTAACAAGGCTTCCCACAGTTTAAATGAAATTATGGAACTCATGAAGTTGAGTTTAGTAAGTGTATTTGGACTATGTGAATACAATAGAAAATAGTAGTACAAGAACGAGGGAACCGTAGGATCCTAACCGGTGTCGCTCTAATCAACTTTAATATGCCCCCCATAAAATTTAAAGAACTGCAATCATAGGGCCATCTAATTTAACATCATAACTTGATACACCAGAAAACTCAAACTCGTCGCAGCAAGGAGCTTGGAGCTAGCATGGTGGGCAGCACGACCATCCCTTGTCTTCCACAGCTAAACTAATCTTCCTTCCTTAGACTCAAATAATAAAGCCATAGGACTTCGAGGTTGCTTGCTTATGCAACGTAAATCCTCACCTTATCTTTATAAAGCCATAAGACTTCGAGGTTGCTTGCTTATGCAACGTAAATCCTCACCTTATCTTTAGGCTAAATACATAGGACTTCGAGGTTGCTTGCTTATGCAACGTAAATCCTCACCTTATCTTTAGGCTTTTGTGTAGCCCTGCTATACAATATAAGCCCTAACTCATCTTAGGATTCCGAGGTTATCATTTGTCACGACCTAAATCCTCACATCTTTCAGGCTATTTGGGACTTTGAGGTTGCTTGCTTATGCAACGTAAATCCTCACCTTATCTTTAGGCCTTTGTATCCTGCTATATAATATAAGCCCTAACTCGTCTTAGGATTCTGAAGTTGTCGTTTGTCACGACCTAGTGTTATACAATATAAGCCCTAACTCGTCTTAGGATTCCGAGGTTGTCGTTTGTAACGACCTAACCTCGAGGTTGCTTTCTTATGCAACGTAAATCCTCACCTTATCTTTAGGCCTTTGCATAGCCCTTTATATAATATAAGCCCTAACTCATCTTAGGATTCTGAGGTTGTCGCTTGTCACGACCTAAATCCTCACATCTTCCAGGCTATTTGTGATTGTTTCATAGGAATGTAAGCCCTAACTAATAAAATTGCCAGGATGAAAAACTTAAATTTTTTCTCCTCAAAACTGAAGCCAAACATTAGGATAGCTTGGTAAGTCACCGAGGTTCTCCTCTGGATCCATGACATCCCCTAGTTCTTCCTCTTTTGGATTCTACAACAAAATGTTCCAAATTTGAACCAATCCCCTTTCACACCTACGTTTGATCTCATTGAAAAGTCCTACCGTTTAAAACTTCTTGGAGATAATATTTCTTGATTTTTATCGAGAGTCTTCTTAGGTGACCTTGGTCATTTAAGATGTAATTAACTATAAGGGCTTGCCCTTATAGGAAGCATGTCCGAACCCGACTTAATATAAACTCTATTTAATTCTTTATATTAAATAATGGAACTAGTCGGCAAATATAAAGGTTTCGCAGACCAAACAGATGCCATATATTCCTTAGTTTATTTCATCAAACCTCATCCTCAAGTCTTGTGTTTATCCTTCGGGATTGATACCGGGTTTGAGGTACATCGCTCTTTCATTTAAACTATAAAAAAATATGGGATCCGTTTGGTTTCATATTTTTCTAAAACTAAATATAAGTGTAAATTAAAATGTCCTTCCAAAGCGGGTGATAGGATTTTGATTCTGGTGACCGACAACTTCTTACGGGCAACTCCAAAAAAAATAGTGCTGACATAGGTGTATTTACATATTTTGTAGTCTAGAGCACTCCCAGAGGAACATGTTTCTACTGGTTAACTACATCTTTAAGGATACCTACGAGTACTCTCGATAAAAGAAGTTTCACTTCATATTATCATAAACCTGGGGTATAGGTAATCAAAAGAAGCTTATTCTATGTGGGAACAGTCCCGATGCTTAAAAGCTCACCCTAGCCATCGGGTAAACAGTGAGTCTCTCACATCCCAAATGGGTAGCGGTTCATTGGCACACAGAGCCAATGGAGTAACATTAATCATCTTGATGAGGATATCCCAACATGTTAAAGCACGTCTGGATCAAAAGGGCAGAGGACAAATTGTCGTGTCCCAAATGGCTGGCTGCTCATCGGGATCAGGCCGTTAAAATGATATGAACAATGTCAAAGGAGCGACAAGGCGCAAAATGGCTCAATGAAATGGAGGAAGAGTGTTCCTTAGAGGTAGAGAAAATTTGGTCGGGGTACCACGGACCTATCAAACACAGCTACTAGGACCCTAAGTCTACCTGCTCTTGAAGGTAGCATCCCAATTCATCCTGGGGTTCCAGGTCAGCAATCTATGAATTGCATCATCCACAGGAACCTTGGTAGCCCTAAAATCAAATGAAGAAAACTATATCCTATCATAATAAGCTGGAACTCTAAGAGGTGGGACTGATACTTGCAAAAGTGGTAAGGATGCTTTAGGAAAGAAGAGAAAGTGGAGGTTTAGCTACAACACTAGAAATGCTCCAAACAAAAGGACTTACAACTCGTTTGGGTTGGGGAGCCTTATAACAACCTAGGTGCACTAGAAAACCACCTAAATAAAGGTATGCTAGGCAAGTTAAGTTGAAGAAGCATGGGGGCTCCTCCTCGGGACATACAAAAATGATGCAGTTATCTAGAACAGTTACTAAGTATTATGGAGGCTCTATTAATATATGCAGGAATTTAAATTTGATAAATTTATATCCCGAATATTTTTGTCCTATAACTTAATTATGTTGGATATTTTTTTAAGATTTTGTAGGAAAATTTGGAATTTATGTCCTAAAATGCCTAAAGAAATCAGAAAAACAATTCACACAAGTGCAAGCATGCAACATGACATAAAAAACAAAACAAGACAAATTAAAATGATAAATAGGTTGGTGCCTCTAGATCTGCAACATATCTCAAAAAAAGAAAAAGGCTGTCAGAGTCCGCATATACATGCCCAGTCCTAATTCTATACATCAATAAAAAAATGCAAAATTAAGATACGGGGCAGCATCAGTTCCTGGTCTCCTCCACGTGGTTGCCACGCCAATGCCTTGAAACATGTGCCCACATCTTATTTCTACTACTGGACTCTCATAGACACTAGAAAGTATGTAGGAAATAAAAAGACTAAATCCTACATGAAAATAAGGGTTAGCGGGAAAGCTCACATACATAAGTTGTATAATGAGTCATGCCTTAAAAGTGGGAGATCTAAATAACTCTTGCAAGAAAAATGGTTAAAAGCCATCACATGCTCCCCCAATAGTGGCACCTATGTGTGTGCATAAAAATATTCATGGTTCCCTGCAAAAGAACGCCCTAACACACTATCATACATATGAAGCATACAGTCACACCACAAGCACAATGAAAAAGAAGGATGTCTGGGTAGGGCAACAAATCCAATAAAGAATAATAGTCAGACATCAAAAAGACTACCTAGCACCCTAAATCCTAGCCTAGCACACCACCTAATAAAAAGTGCCTCAATATAATATCAAAATGCGGGATAAGTCAGAGTATAGTATGACTTTGATGGGGTCACCATACCGACCCCATTCTAAATATCTGAAAGATCTAAAGTGTGTCATGAAGAGCTAAAATAAGTTGGATCTATTAGATCTTTAGCACAATCCTACTCATGTCAATCCCGATGACTTAACTCATATTGCTCGCTGGGATCAACCTAGCAAGCAATGCTCGTTAAAGCAACACGAACAACACGGGGTCACTCTTAAAACAAGTAGGACAAGCCATCAAGGAATGGGCAAAATAAAGAGTCATGCAAACAACCTACACTGTGATTTTTCAATCGAAGTACAGGGAAATCATATCGGGAGCCCAAAAAAGAGAACACAGACCATACAAACAAATAGAAGGATGCTACATGCAACATGACACACACAAATGAGAGTTATCGGTAAAATAAGTTACCTATATGGAGGAATTACACTGGTCCGGGGACCCAGGGTGCCACACAACTAGCAGCACTGGATATAGGTGAGTTTGCATCGAGTAAAAAGATACTCATAAAGAGGAATTACACCTTACCAAAGAGGCACTCATCGAGCACACATGCAGACATTCAAAATAAGCAATAAAGCTATGATAAGTGCACCAAATTGGTGAAGGCAAGTAGGTGGTGACCGCAGTGACTCAAATGATGGGGGCATGTGATGCACCTAAAATATATAGTCTTTTAGAACACATTTTTATACCTATTTTTGAGATATTGCGCTTTAATGAATGTGTTTATGTTCTTTTCTTTCAAGTATAATCAAATGGATGAAAAATAGTAGAAGGAGTGAAAAAGGATCAAATTTGGATCAAATATGAAGAAGCTACAAAAAATAAACTTAGGAGCCTAAGCACCCCACGAGATGTTAGTCCCCACGTGGTGGGAGAAGAGAGAAATCTAGAGTGAGAGCTAGTATCTTCCCTATCTAACTAGTCTTCAATATTATTCAAATTCTAGATTAGCCAATGTTGTTTATAGCATCTCTAGTAAGGATAAAAAATATTATTGCTCATATTTGACACAACACAATTAGAATACTTCCACAATAGAATTTTTATACTTGTTACTTATTCATGATATGGAAAAAGATATTTTACTTATATCGCCTTCATCTTAAAAGTATTTAGTTAAGTTAATTAGTTGCTTACTTTTTTTTTTAGTTATAAAAAATTACAAAAAAGAATTGAATTTTCATTCCTATTATAGCATCTAGAGTTTAAGTAAGAATATTTTACTTAGTGAAATTTTGTTATCTAATTTCTATTGTTTTGTAAGTTGCATATAATGTTTATCTCTATGGGATCGATACTTGGGGCTTAATCAAAAAGTCCTATATTATTTGATAACGATACGTATCCTAGTGTAGTATCCTATAATTAAATATTATAGCTTTATTCTTATTTGCTTTATAATGAAAATCTTACCTAGCATTTGCTTGGGATCAAATTCTTTGCTTTGTTGAAAAGTAAGAATCATTATTAAGAAAATTAATCATATAATCACATAAATTGAATTTAACATCTATAAAGAGCATACTACACCAAGTTTTTGGCGATTTTGTTAGGGATAACTACAAAAAACTTCAAAAACAAATTTAGAAAACAAAATTTATACTTCTATAAAGTTTTATTTAAACTTTAAGATTTATTATAGGAATATTGTAGTTTTATTTTTATACAAAGTTCTTGTTTGTTTGTTATTTATTTTTTATGTTTTATGTTCTATCTTATGTGTTTTTCTAAGAGGGTAAATCTTAAGAAAGTAGCTAATATTCATGAAACTGATGCATTTGCAATGTTAGCAAATCAAGTTATTGCAATTTCAAAGAAGTTAGAAAAATTTGGAATGAATTTTTCTCATCCAATGACAGTGGTTGAAGAGAATTCATTAGGTCAAATGGTAAATTCTCAAGAATCTTTAGAAACTTTGAATGTCATAAATAATAAGCAAAATAACTCATATTCAAACTATTATAATCTAGGTTGGAAGACCAATTCCAATTTCGATTGGAATAATACTTTGGGTTATAATGATAAACAATTGGGGAACAACCAAATAAACTCATTGGAAAACTGAAACAACCAAAGGAATAGTAAATATTGGCCTACTTATCCTCCAAGTTTTATTAGTAATGCACATTTTAATGAGAAAAGTTGTCTATAGAAGAAGTGGTGTTAAAAATGGGAAATTAGTTAGAATGTCAAGGAGCTAAAATAAGAAATATTGAGAATCATTTGGGACAAATAGCAATTTCATTAAGTAATAGATCCCAAGGAACACTTCCGAGTAATGCAAAAGTAAATGCAAGAGATCAAAATAAAGAGGAAGTAAAAGTTGTTCAACTTAGAAGCAGAAGAGAATTGGAAAGTAGAATTAAAAAAGAGACTAAAGTAGAGAGAAAAGAAATTGAAGAGCTTGAAGAGTACGCTCCAAATTAGAGAGACCAATTTCTCCACTTAAAATTGACTTAGAAAAACCACCACCTCCATTTTCTCAGAGGCTCCGTCAGCAACAGTTGGATAAATAACTTTCAAAATTTCTAGAAATTCTTAAGAAACTTACAATTAATATTTTATTTGCTCAAGCCTTAGAAAAAATGCCAAGCTATGTGAAGTTTATGAAGGATATTCTTAATAGGGAAAGGATGTTTGAAGATAATGAGACCGTTGCACTTAGTGAGGAGTGTATTGCTATAATTCAAAAAAAGCTTCCTGCAAAGCTTAAAGATCCTAGTAGCTTTATAATTCCATATTTAATAGGAGACAAATTTTATGGGAAAGCTTTATGTGATTTAGGTGCAAGCATCAATCTTATTATCATTTTTTAAAATATTGAGATTAGGAGAAATATCCCCTACTACCATAACTCTGCAGTTAACTGTTCATTCAATAACCTATCCTAAAGGAGTTATAGAAGATGTCTTAGTGAAAGTGGATCAAATTATCTTTCTTGTTGATTTCATTGTGTTAGATATGGAGGAAGATAAGGAGATACCTATCATATTGGGGAGACAATTCCTAGCTACGGGATGAGCAATGATAGATGCATAGAAAGGGTAATTAACTATGTGTTTCAATGATGAGACAATTACATTTAATATTTCTAAATCAATGAAATATCCTCCAAAAGGTAATGATGATGAATGCTATAAATGGATGTGATATAATATTTAAGTGAATGTAATTTCAAAACAACTTATGAAGAGAAATCTGAAATGAAAGAGTTGGAAGACGAGCAGAAGAAGAATTTCATCAATGTGAAGATTTTTATAAGGAAGATTCAAATTATGTTCGACAAAGTTTTGATGTTTTGGACACGATACAAAAAGATAAATATTTTTGTGCATCAATTGAAAAACTTCCTGAGCTTGAGTTGAAGATACTTCCTGAACATTTGAAGTATGCCTTTTTAGGTGATTTCTCAACATTACCCGTTATAATTTACTCATGATTAACTTCAAAAGAAGAAATGAGTTTAATGTAAACTTTGAAGGATTACAAGAAAGCCTTTAGATGGAAAATTGCTAATATAAAAGGAATCAGTCATTCAATTTGTATGCATATAATTTATATGAAAGAGAATTCCAAACCCAGGGCTGATCCTCAAAAAAGTTTAAATCCTATTTTGAAGAATGTTGTTAAGAAAAAAATTTTAAGGTGGTTAGATGCTATAATTATATACCCTATTTCAGATCGTGACTAGTTTAGCTTGATTCACTGTGTTCCTAAGAAAGGAAGAATTACTATGACTATAAATGAACATAATGAGTTAAGACCAACAAGACAAGTCACAAGATGATGAATATGTATTGATTAAAGAAAATTAAATCTCGTCACAAGAAAATATCATTTTCCACTACCCTTTCTTGATCAAATGCTGGATAGACTAGCTAGGCATGAATACTTTTGCTTTTTGGATGGATATACTAGTTATCACCAATACAAATGGCTCTTGAGGATCAATAGAAAACAATTTTTACTAGTCTTTTTCGTACATTTTTTTTTGGAAGTACGCCCTTTGGTTTATGTAATGCACTTGATACACTTTAAAGATGCATGATGGCTATTTTTTGTGATTTAATTGAAAAAGAGATTGAAGTTTTTATGGATGATTTTTTAGTATTTGTAACATCATTTGAACCATGTATAGAACATTTATCAAAATTTCTTAAGTGCTGCGAAGAAACAAATTTGTTCCATAACTAGGAAAAATGCCAATTTATGGTAGTAGGAAAAATTGTTTTAGGACATCAAATTTTAGAAAAAGGTATGAAAGTAGACCTTCCAAAAATTCAAGTGATCTCTAATTTATCTCACCTAACAAGTGTGAAGGAAATTAGGAGTTTTCTAGGACATGTTGGATTCTACAGGCGGTATATTAACGACTTTTCACAATTTGTTAAGCCTCTATGTCATTTACTTTAAAATGATGTAATTTTTATTTTTGATAAGGATTTCCTAAAAGCTTTTGAATTATTAAAAAAAAAATTAGTCACTGTACCAATTATTTTTTCACTAGCTTCGAAAAAACCTTTTGAACTACTGTGTGATGTAAGTGATTATGCTATTGGAGCTGTTATAGGACGAAAACATTATAAGAATTTCAAAGTTATCTACTATGCTAGTAGAACTTTTAATAAGCTCAAATTAATTATACAATAACTCAAAAAGATTTTTTAGCTAAAGTATATGCTTTTGATAAATTTAGATCATATATAGTTGGATCTAAATGTATTGTGCATACTGATCATTCTGCTATCAAGTATTATTGAAAGAAAGAATGCAAAACTAAGACTTATAAGATGAATTCTTCTTCTCAAACAATTTGATGAAAAATAAGAATGCAAAACTAAGACTTATAAGATGGATTCTTCTTTTAAAAGAATTTGACTTTGTGATAGTAGATAGGAAGGAAGCTGAGAATCAAATTGTTGGTCATTTATCTAGGCTTGAATTAGAGAAACCCCTCTATTTTGAAAAAAAAAGATTAATAAACATTTTCTAGATGAGGAATTGTTCAATGTTAATGATTTGTGTGTTCCATGGTATGCCGACATTGTAAATTTCATTGTTAATAATTTTATACCTTATGAGATGACATACCAACAGAAGAGAAAATTTTTATCTGAAACTAAGACTTATTTTTGGGATGACCTGCTTTTATATAAACATGGAAAGGATCTTATTATTTGAATTTGTGTGCTTTAAAAGAAACTTATGAAATCATCCAAAAATGTCATAATTCTATGTTTGGGGGACATTTTGGTGTTTATAAAACTACATACAAAATTTTGCAATCTGGATTTTATTAACCTACAATCCTTAGACATTTTAAAGCTTATGTCAAAAATTGTGATCGATGTCAATGAGTAGGCAATAATTCTAAAATAAATGAGATTATGTGTTAGAAGTTGAGATATTTGATGTTTGGGGATTATATTTCATGGGATCATTTACACCATATTTTGGAAATTTATATATATTATTAGCAGTAGATTATGTATCTAAATGGATAGGAGTTATTGCTTTACCTCAATGTGATGCTCAAAATGTTGCAAATTTCTTTAAAACAAACATATTTTGTAGATTTGGGATGTCGAGAGCAATCATAAATTACAAGGGAAGTCATATTAGAAATGCAATAATAGAGAATTTATTAAAGAAATATCATATTACCCATCGAATTGATACTACCTATCATCCTCAGACAAGTAGTTTGACTGAATTATCCAATTGTGAAATTACAAGAACATTGAAAACATCTGTGAATCTATCCAAAATGTGATGATTTTATTTGTGGGCTTATAGGACTGCATACATAACTCTTATAGGAATGTCCCCGTAATTGCTAATATTTGGGAAAGCTTGTCATTTACCACTTAAACTGGAGCATAAAGCATATTGGGCTAATAAAGAATTTAACTACAATTTAAATAATGCTGGTGAGAAAAGACTATTACAGTTAAATGAGCTTGAAGATACAAGGAATGATTCTTACAAAAGTGTTGAGATTTACAAAAAAAAGATGAAGGCATGACATGATCGGAAAATTCTTACTAAAAATTTTGTGTCAAGGCAACAAGTATTACTTTATAATGCAAGGTTAATATTATTTCTAGGAAAACTTCTGTCTAGGTGGATGGGCCAATTTGTTGTGATGAAAGTTTATCCCTATGGAGTTGTGGATATCAAAGAACCTAAAACTGATAAAATATTCAAAGTGAATGGTCATAGGCTTAAGATATGGATTATATGGGATGACAACTTTGAGCAGTTTAGCCATACCACTTTTAACAAGGGTATGCATTTAAAGAGCAAATGGATTGAAGAAGACTCAACCAGAGTTATTAACCACCATCAATTTTATTAGATTTACATTCCAAATGCTGAAAGAGATACTAATGATGAGCCAAGGTTAGTTCCACCATGCTGAAAGAGATATTAATGTCGTTTGACGAAGTTGTTCATCTTTCTGCTCTTGAAGGTCATTTCATTATCTGAAATCACTCTGCGTGGTACACCAAAATGGTAGACAATCCAACTCTTGAAAAATTGGAGAACATGCTGTGTTGTAACCTCTCATAACAACACTACTTCTGCCCACTTGAAGAAGTAATCAGTAGTTGCAAGAATAAATTTGTGTCCCTTAGAGGATGGAGGGTCTATCAGACATATTATGTTGTCCCTCAACACTCGAATGGCCACAAGGAAATGGTAGGATGTGGGACATTCAATGGTTGGTGGAAGACCACCACATGCACTTGATAAAGGTGACACCTTCTGGTTGTATCCATGTAATCGGACATCAATACCGGCCAATAATACCCGAGTCTTTTGATGTTCATTTTCATCTTTGGCTCTAACTAGTGAGCTCCACATAATTCGAGATGTACTTCTTTAAGGATATTCTGTTCTTCTGCTCTGCTCAGACATCTCAACCACATCTGATTTAACGATCTCTGATCCCAACTATTTATATGTAACAGTATAACAATGACTTTCATGATCTTTTTCACTTATGATATCTTACCTTACAACAGAACAAAAAACTTGATCTTAGAGGAATAAGAATTTAACTATTTAATTTATATATTTATTGGGATACTACGTAAGTATACGTATCGTTATCAAGTAATATAGGACTTTTTTATTAAGACCTGATTATCATACCCACAAGAAAATACGCAATATGCTTAAACTTTCTATTTTTAAAAAGGCACTTACTTAAACTATGGATATTTTTGCAATAAGCAAAATTCAAATCGTTTTGATATTTTGACAAAACAGTAAAACTTCTAAAGATAACTTGAGTTTATGTAAATGAAAAACACTTAATATGAAGATATCATTCTCCTTTTCATGAATCAGTAATAAGTATAGGAATTCAGAAGTAAAAGTATGCAAATTGTGTTGTGCCAAATAGGACCAGTAATATTCTTTACCCTTACTAGAGATGCTATAAAAAACATTGACTAATTTAAAGTTTGAATAGTTCTGAAGACCGGCTAGACAAGGAATAATTAAAGTTTGAATAGTTCTGAAGACCGGCTAGGCAAGGAATATACCAGCACTCACTCTAGAGTTTCCTCGATTCCCTCCACCTGGGGGCTAACATCTCGTATCTGGATTATATGGGATGAAAACTTAAGATGCAGTTTAGCCATACCAGTTTTATAGAAGAAGCGGACAAGGGTATGTATTTAAAGAAAAAAGGGTTTGAAGAAGACTCAACCAGAGTTATCAACCACCGTCCATTTTATTAGATTTACATTCCAAATGCTGAAAGAGATACTAATGATAGGCCAAGGTTAGTTCCACCAAGTTGAAAGCAGAATTAAGTTCATCGTTACTATTTGTGTGTTTAGTGTTTATTTGTTAATGTTAAGTGTGTTTAATTTGTTTTTAATGTTAAGATTTTCTAGTGCTTGGGTTAGGAATTTTCCTTTCCAAGACTATTTGGATTGAGAATTTATGTATAAAAAATTTTTGTAATTGTTTGCGAATGAATATATGTGTCCGTTTGTGTGAAATTTTGTGCTATTTATTATTGAATTGAATTAGTTAAGATTGGTAAATCTTGCAAAAGGAGAGAGTTGAAAGGGAAGAAAATAGTTATAAAGATTTATGAGATTGTTGCAAGGAATGGTCTCCCCAAAATAATAGGAATCTCTTTATCTTTCTCCATATCTAATACAATAAAGTCTGCAGGAAAAAAATAAATTTATCTAATTTCACTAATATATCTTCTATAACTCTTTTAGGATAAGTTATTGATCGATCAACTATATGAAGAGTTACAGTAGTAGGTAAAATCTCTCCTAAATCTAAACATTTAAAATTTGATAGAGACATAAGATTAATACTAGCTCCTAGATCACATAAGGCTTTTCCAAAAAATTTCTCACCAGTAGCACAAGGTATATTTAACCACTAGGATCTTTTAATTTTTTAAGAGGATTTTTCTGAATAATTGCACTACACTCTTCACTGAGTGCAATGGTCTCATGATCTGCAAACTTCCTCTTCTTTTTTAGTATATCCTTCATAAATTTCACATAACTTGACATTTTTTCTAAATCCTCAAAAAAGGAATTTTTATCGTTAACTTTGTAAGGATTTGTAAAAATTTTAGAAGTTGTTTATCTTTATTATTCTGCTTCATTCGTTGAGGAATCGGAGGTGGCAATTTTCCTAAAGAAAATTTTATTGGTTTATTTTTATCATTATCATTTTCAATTTCCACCTTCTCCTTCTGAACCTCAGTTTATCTTTGGATTCTTGTCTCCACATTTTTTCCACTTCGTAATTGAATAGCTTTATATTTCTGCTTATTCTAATCTTTTAGATTAACTTCAATAGTGCTAGGAAAAATTCCTGAAGCTCTGTTACTAAGTGCAGTAGCAATATGTCTTAATTGATTTTCAATATTCTTAATTTTAGCTCCTTGATTTTGTATTTGATTTTCCAAGTACAACTTTAGATCTTCCATAATCAACTTCTTCTCCTTAACTTCTAAGTTATTGTTAAATCTAGGAGGATAATAAGGTCTATAGTTAGGATTCCCTTGCTTATTTAAATTTCCTAGAGTGTTCACCAAATTGTTACAATTATTCCAACTAAGATTAAGGTGAATTTTCCATCCAGAATTATAATAATAAGAATAGGGATTATTATTTTTCTTATTTATAACATTCATAGTTTTATATGATGATTTAATGTTAATTATCTGTCCTAGTAATTTTTTCTCTAATACTCATGGTATTTGAGAAAGGTTTACTCCAATTTGATCAATCCTCATTGATATAGCGGCAATTTAAGATGCCAAAATAGACATTGCATCAGAATCATAAATATTAGGTACTCACTTTGGATTTACCCGTTCAGAGGGCCGTTGAAAATTATTAGAAGTCATCTCCTCTATTAAAGAATATGTTTCATCAAAATGTTTTGACATTTACGATCCACCTGCAGCAGCATCTAGAATAGAGCTAAGTGATCCTACTAATCCATTGTAAAAAGTTTGAAATATTAATCATTCTAGTAAAGTATGGTGTGGAAATCTCCTTAGGAGATCTTTAAATCTTTCCCAAGCTTCATATATTGATTCCCTTTTGAACTGAAAAAAATATGTAATATCATTTCTAAGCTTAGAAATTTTTGAGGGTGGAAAGATATTTAGCTAAAATGTTTTGTAATAGTTCTCCCCAAGTTTTGATAGATTCAGGTGCCACTGAATTTAACCAAGCTTTAGCTTTGTCCCTTAGTGAAAAAGAGAAAAATTCTAAGCCTGACAACATCATTAGACACTCCATCATATTTAAAAGTAGCACATATTTCAAGAAAACTAGCACGATGTAAGTTAGGATCTTCTGTAGGTGTTCCTTCAAATTAATTATTTCGTATCATTTGGATAATAGCAAGTTTAAGGTCAAATGAATTAGTAGCAACATCAGTATTTTGAATAGTCAAGTGAGTTCATCTGCTGTAGGATTAACATAATCTTTTAAAAGTCTTTGTCGATTCTCATTTATTTGTTATATAAGTTATGCGCCATTTTGTTTAAATTTATAATATCTTTTTATTTTTTTTTAAATTTTTCTAATAGTAAGTTCTAATTTTTATTGGTAAGGTACTAAACCATCAGATCGAATACTATGCATAAACAAATATAATGAGCAAAAAATTCTTAAAAGTACTCTTAAATTTCAAAAAAAATTTATTATGATTTTTGATTTTTTAATATTTTTTTCTTTTTTGGTTATATTTTATTTACTTTATCACTAAGTTTTTTAATTTACCAAATCTATTTAATTTACTGTTACCTTCTCAGGCAACGACGCCATAAAAGTAATCCCTAAATTATATATGTGTAAAATTAATAAAGTTGACTCCATTTTGCAACGACACCAAAAACTTGATTCGTTATTTATGAATAAAAAATTGAAGTTATTTATGTTGGGATGCTATGCAAGTATATATATCATTATCAAGTAGTACAAGACTTTTTGATTTAGCCCCAAATATCAATCCCACGAGGAAGGGGTAAATTTGTAATGAAATTTTAAATCTGGAAATTCACAATGACAAAGAAAATATTCTACACTAAATTTCAAATGTTTAGGATGCTAACAGAACTAAATTACCAACTACAAGTGAAACTGTAAGGCAAAGCTAAGCACTAACTACCAAACTATATTTTTTTTATGAAGTTATCAAATATGAGAAAACATCTTTCCCACTACTATAATTTTTTGGTTAAATGAGAGAGATTAATGGCTTTAATTTTTCTTGTGCCAAAATAGGAGCAATATTAATTCTCTACCCCCTCAGTCAAGTGTTATAGAGAATTGTTGGCAAATCTTAGGTTTAGTCTCTAAATCTATTGTTACTGGGAGGATATTAGCTCTCACTCCAAAGCTCTCACTTTCCTTCTCCTGAAGGCTAATTCTTGCTTTAGTTCTTAAAAACTAAGAATAAATTGGAGATTTTAGTCTGTCACCATAGAATCACCAATTCTTTGCCAGTAAAATACATTTCACTATTGATTTGCAGCAAGTTCCATGAACGAAACACTCTTTCATGGAATCAAATATGGTTCTCAATTTGTTGTGAAACTTTTACTCCATTTCCCAGATAGTAATGATGATTTACAAATTGGTCAAATCAAAAGGTAAATTAAGAACAAAGTAAAAAAGTCATCACAATTTATTTTATATTTTAAAATTTGTACATCTAAATTATCTCTTCATTTCACCATATCTCAGAGTAGGGAAAAAGATAAAGAAAACTACTCAAACCTCATGAGAACGATACAACAAAATATGAATTTCATACACAAAAGAGAATTTATACACCAATAATAAACAAACACTACTTATCTTTAACTCTTTCTCAAAGCAAATCTTTTGTAGCTTCTCTTGGACTCTTTCTCTCTTTACAATACAATTGATTGTCTCTTTAAAGATGTAAGGAAGAAGAAATATCTGACTTCTCTCCCTCTCCAACAATTATTAGGAGAAATCACACTTAGACTCACTACACTACACAAGACACACAACAGAACACTAAAAGAAACTCAATGACACACTAGTGGACAGCTTTTTCTTATCAATTTCCACTCTAAATAGAGCATAATGTCGGTTTTCCAAGAGGTGTATCAAATAACACTTCAAAAAGCTTCCAAATTTGTTGATTCTTCAAGATTTTTGCACTACACTGACTTCAACACTATCGGTGCGCACGATGGTGTTCTTCGCCCTCGTGGACCGAATTAAATTTGTGCTCCCCATCAAATGGTGATATCGACGTCCATGCTGGCGCCGTCGAGGTTGAGTATTTCTCTCCAAAATGTTATTTTGACTCCAAATTCCATCCTTTTTCTTCATTTTTACTCCAAGTGCTAAAAATCATAAAATTGAAATAATACATGAAAATACCTTTCTTTAAAGTGCAAGATCACCAAAAATGAGTATAAATATAGGTCTAAAAATGCATATGTTTATTGTGCATCATAATACCCTAAATGTAAATGTTACTTGTCCTCAAGTAACTCCTATACTGCTGTTGACATCACTTTTGGTGAGGTCTAGTTCTTCCTCTTTAGTAGCCTAAGGTCTAGCCATATGACATTCCTGTTGACTATTCCTAGAAAACTAGAAAAGGAACCCTCACCATTAGAAATTCCAAACTCCTCTATACTCAACTTGAAGCTCTACATATTGGTCCTAACCTCTAGAACTTAATAGATGGGGTCATTATGAGGGAGCTCAAGGAGAGTTCCCATACGACAGTTTGACCTTAGGGTTGACCCTACGTATTGGTCTAGAGCTAAGACACTCACTACAATCACCTCACTCACAATCAGTCAATACCCTAAACCCAAAATTTTCTTGATTTTGATCCCATATTCCTTTGGGAGGCTCATGTAGATGGTCCCTTAAACCCACCAGCTCTAGGCTAGAATTTAGCTAAGATCAGTACATAGAGGACTCAAATGGGGTACCCATTGGTCCACGACTTATTTATAGTGGTTAGCTCCCCAATTCTACCAAAGACACCCAACTTGGCCTTTTGCCCCAAAATTCCTAAAATTACCTAAGTACCCTTGAAACCCAAAATCTGGCCAAAATTTCCAAATTTACCCAAAATACCCAAACTTGTTCAAAAATCATTTCAAACCTTTTTAAAATACCCAAATTACCCAAAATCACAAAAAATTGCCAAATTATCAAAATACCCCTCAACCCAAAATTCCTACAATTCCCAAAAATCCCAAAAATTTTCAAAACCTTCCAAATAATCCTAATTTCATTTTTCTCAACTATCACATGACCAAATTTGGCCAATTTTACCACCTTTGTCTAGAACCCCCAAATTGCCCTTAAAAGGCCAATCTCCCCAAATCCACCTCAAATGTCCATCAAATTTGTCCCATTTTCCCTCAATTTCAATCCTAAACTTAAATTAACCTTCCATATGACCAATTTAAACCAAATCCAAGCTCAATTGGCCCATGCTTTGAGCCCAATTTTGATCTAAGTAAAACCGTAAATTTTTGCCCTATGACTTGATTCCACCAAATTGAACCCCATGGCCTACTCCATTGGTCTCAATTTGTATGCTAAACTCTTAATAACATTCCTAAACATCAAAATTGACCTTAAATTTGCCTTAAAGAAGCCTTAATTTCCTGTAATTTCAACCTAAGTTAAGAGCCCCAAACTTTGCCCCAAATTAGCTATGCTTCCAAATTTCACCAAATTGATTGCCTTAACCCCAAAATTGGCAACCAATTTAAGTTGAAAACACTTCACCATATTCTTATAGACCATTCCCAACAATCAATTTGGAATTAGCCCAAGCCTAGCCCAATCTAGACCCAAGCCTAGGCCAACATGCCCAAATTGACCAAAATCCAAAAATCCTTCAAATTGACCCTTCAATTGAACTCAAAATCCTTTCAATCCTTCAAAAAAAAATTTTTCCTTGCAGTCATCTACATCAAATGAATCAATCAATTGGGCCAATTAACATGGATAGCATAGCCCAAACCCATGTCTTGGTCATTTGCACCCACTTGGACCCATGCACCAAAATTGACCTAGATATGTCGAATTGGTCAAGGCAAGACCACCACAACAAAATTTTAGACCCTATTAACTAAGCCAAACCCCATGGAACCACCAAAATGAGCCATGGACCAAGGGATCCCCAAATCAAGTGATTTGAATCCATAATTGCTTAAGCCAAGGATATTTTGGCCAAAACTAAACACCAACCAATTTAATTGTTGTGACATATTCCCCTGGCTCACCTGACCTCCTAGCAACCTCCCTTGGCTTGGTCGGCCAGCCTAGTGGCCAGAAAATGTCCAAACTAAGAACCACCCCCATGGAATCAAACCCAATTCAAACCTAGAGGCCACCTCATCAAAATTAAATTTTAGAGCCTCTCTTCCCTCCACCTAATCAAGCATTTTCACCCCCGAATTGGCCATGATAGCCACCCTAAAGCCCATTTTATAAAAACCTCACTTCCACCACCATGGAGGGTGTGTTAAAAATTTCTCAGAGAGAGCCCTCCAAATTACTCGTAGAGCTTCTTTGAGACCTCCACAGTGTAACCCAACCAATACATTGTTTTGAATCCCCATGCCGGAGTTCAATTTTTGAGCTCAAAACCTTGCCAGAGATAGGACAGAGCTCTCCACACCTCTACAATCCACCAAAATTAAATTAAACTCACCCACACCTTCACCACAGTGAAAGAAGGAGAAGCCCCATGAAATCCATGTCATATAGAGCCCCTCGCATAGCTCTAGACCAACACCTGAAATCAAGCTTGGTCGAATTCATACTTAGGCCTTTCACCATAGGAAGAGGCTTAATCACTAGCCTCCTTGGACCACCACAAATGTGCCGAGCACCTCTGATTGAAGCTTCCCTTCTTAGAACAAAGATATTGAACTCCCCTTTCTACTGAGCTTGTTTTAATCTTCCATTTGATTAATGCTAATTTAATTGCATCATTACCGTATGGATGTGTTTGTCACAGTTAGAAAAACATTTAGAAAAAAACCGCACTTAATTTGATTATGACATGAGTGAGAACTTAATCTTTTAAAATGAATGGTTCTCGGGCTAAGGCATTGGGGACGATGATGGAGAGCCGTCCGATCATGCGTTTATCTTATTAATGGACGAGATCTATCAGAGGAGCGCCTTCATACATGAACCGCGGGCCGAGTTAGCGCTGAAGTGGATGGCGGCATCTAATGGGAGCGCGCCGCGTGGAGTTTTGAAGCTGTCGTAGGTTGACACGGTGCCACGTGTTTAAAAAGATAAATAGGGTATTTTCTGATTTAAATAAATAGCCCTGACTTCAAAAATCCATATCTTGGTGTAGAAAAATCACATAAAAAAAATAAAAATACCCTTTTGCTTAGGAACAGACGAGAAAAATGTGGAAATAATTTGATGTTTTCTTATGCATATTTTATTTTAAATTAATTAAATATGATTTTGAGTCTTTTAATTCTCCATGCATGTAGATATTTCTCCATGACTTAAATTTTGGCATGTTGTTTCCTCTGTCTTAGGGAACAACCTATGATTTTTTCAAAGTTAGAAGATATCTCTAGACAGTGATCCATAGTTTACAAGTTCATGTCTATTATTTGCATAAATTAATCATTGTAATTAACATGTTGCTTTGAATTAAAATGTCCTTCTGAATTTAAAATAAAAATAAAAATTTCATTTTCAAGCCCATTTTCAATATTTAAATAATTAAAAAATGATAAAAATCACAAAAAATAATAAAATACATGGAAATGGTCTAAAGTGTTTTCTAAGCACTTAGGAACAATTGGAATATTTTTTTCTAATTTTCTATGTGTTGATATTGAATTTTGAAGCTAAAAATGATTTTTAAAGGCTAAAAATGGAATTTCACTAAAAAAATTCTAACAATTCAAAGAAAAATTAGAAAATATGAAATTTGTTTCTTCGGATTTCTTGACCTCAGAGAGATTTAATAAAATATAAAACTGAATTTTCCATATTTAAAATATTTTATAATTAATAAATGCTCCAAAATTAAAAATAATTCAGCAAACTTAAATATAACTCAATAAATCATGAAATTTAGACCCAATGCTTCTTTGGCCTAAGTCTATCACTAGTAATAATTTCAAGGGATTAGGTTATTCCTTGCTCAAGTTATGGAATTTTATTTGAAAAATCCTATTTTTGTATTAAAATAAAAATGTAAATTAAATTAAATTCTGAAAAATCATATTTTCTCCTTTTATGTCTTAATTGACCCATGAGTGAGGTGGGATAAGAATTCCAAAGTCATTTGGATTGGATTTGACAAATTATGAAGTAATAGAGCCTTCGGGGCAAAAGTGTAATTTTGAAAATTTAGCCTTAATTAACATTTAGGCTTAATTTAAGAAGGGAAAAGGGTAACCTCTGATTTTAGCTAATTATTTGGATGATTGAAACATAAGGGTATTAATTGGTAGAAACCAACCTCACTCTTTCCAAAATCAAGGGATAAATTTGTAATTCCTTAAATTATTAAAATTTGGAAGTCTATTAAATTAAATGATCATAGAATTAGGGGTATGAGTTTCAAAGTTGATAACTCACTAATTTAATACCCCTACTTGATGTTGAAATGACATTTAAGTGTTTTGAAAATGAATAATTATTATCACTTATAAAATTCAACTTCTTTCAAAATAAGCAAGACATCTACCCAGGTCTAAAGGGCTTAGTGGTGACATAAGCTAAAATCAAATTTGATTAAATAAGAATTAGAAGAATGAATATAAAGTAAAACACCTTTGAACACAATATGCCCAAGTTAAAACTCAAATCGGCTAAGTGTTTCAATAACGCTAACTTGCCCCCTATAAGGATCTTCACCTACATAACTTCCAAATTAAATGGCAAGTGATAATCACCCTACTCATAGGGATAATTGAAACATCAACGTTCACTAAGCATTAAAAGTATTTAGAGGATGGGTTATTAAGCAACATAATAAGTTTCAAAAGAGCTTGAGACTTTTCACGAGGCAGTGAGAGGGAAGCATGGACCTGCTTCTTTCTCCAGATCTGTTGGATACCTAGGTAGTCTACTAAACTTAATATGTTTTGCTTAACAAAAATCGTCCTTAATTAAATTAATAGGGACCCACCAAAGATATGACCTAGGGTTGGGTAGATGACTAAAACCTTACTTTTTCCGCTTTGCATAAAATACTCTAACATGCATTGTGAGTTTCAGGTAATGGAACGAGAAGACTCGCCAGATATGCTTTTATAGTTTACAGCATTGTCTTTTATTAAGCTTTCCACACTGTGCTTACTTACCTGCATGTATGAACAAAACTCAAACTCACATGCTAAACAAAGATGTCACCCTGCATGAAGAATAAAACTGTCAGGATAGGCACATAACAAAAACCTAAACCAAAACTAAAATCAACCAATATAAAAATCACCTCCACAACATTCAATATATAAGACAGCTCAAAATTTAATCACAAACATCACATAAAACAACAACTACAACTAAATTAAGACTTCTTTATCAGATGATCGGAAATCCCTCAGAGGAGGTAACCTA
The DNA here is from genome assembly GCA_002079205.1 of Phalaenopsis hybrid cultivar. Lineage (NCBI taxonomy): Eukaryota > Viridiplantae > Streptophyta > Magnoliopsida > Asparagales > Orchidaceae > Phalaenopsis > Phalaenopsis hybrid cultivar. Next base: position 45,142 of record JXCR01132247.1, read on the forward strand.
CGGTTGCTAAAGAGACTTCCCACGGACTAAATAAAAGTATGGAACTGATTAATTTGAGTTTAGTAAATTCATTTATACTAAGTAAATCCAACAGAAAATAGTGGTGCCGGAACGAGGGAGTTGTATGATCCTAACTGGTGTCGCTTTAATCAAATTTAACTTGCCCCATTAAGTTTAAAGAACTTCAACCATAAGGCCACCTGATTTGACATCATAACTTGACACCCTAGAAAACTTAAACTCGTTACGGCAAGGAGTTTGGAGCTAGCATGGTGGGCCACACGGCCATCTTCAACAGCAAAACTTGTCTTCCCCAGCTAAACCATTCCTTCCTTAGAATTAAACAACCAAGACATTGAATTTCGAGGTTGTCTGCTTATGCAACATAAATCCTCACCTCATATTTAGGCCTTTCTACAGCTCTGTTGTACAATATATGCCCTAACTTGTCTTAGGATGTCGAGGTTGTTGTTCGCGATGACCTAAATTCTTACATCTTTCAGGCTATTTGTTGATCGTTCCACACAAATATAAGCCCTAATTAAATAAAATTGACAGGAATAAACACTTCAATAATTTGTCCTCAAAATTGAAGTAAGAAAACAGGATAGCTTGGGAGGTCATTGAGGTTCTCCTCAGGATTTATGACATCCCTTAGATCTTCCTCCTTTGGACTCTACAATAAATTTTCCAAATTTGAACCATTCCCTTTTCACACCTCTTTGCCCGATCTTGTTGAAAAGTCCTATCCTTTTGAACTCCTTGAAGATAATATTTCTTGATTTTTATTGAGGTTTTCTTATGTGACTTCGATCATTTAAGATGTAATTAACTATAGGGGCTTGCCCTTATAGGAAGCTTATCTGAACCTAGCTTAGTATAAACCCTATTTAATTCTTCATATTAAATAGGGGAAATTGTCGGCAAATAAAATGATTTCACAGACCAAACGAATGTAATACATTTCTTAGTTTATCTGATCGAGCCTCATCCTCAAGTCTCGTGTTTATCTTTTGGGATGGATATAGAGTTTGAGTTATAGTGCTCTTTCATTTAAAATATGAAAAATATGGGGTCAGTTTGATTTCATATTTTTCTAAACTATATTTATATACGTAAATTAAAATGTCCTTCCAAAGAGGGCGATGGGATTTCGATTCCAGTGACCGACAGCGTCTTACAGGCAACTTGTCAACCAAAATAGTGTTGATAGCTTCTGGCGACTCCGCTGGGGATAAACTTTTCTCTCCATTTAAATAAAAAAAATATTATCTTCACACATCGGTAATGTGACCGTGTCCCTCTTGGACCAAATTACTCTTCTTCCGTTGACATACTTTACCCATTTATGTCTTGGGAAAGTACAGCCAACTCTTTGGACTTCAGGACAGCCTGTTATCTCACCTTTGAACGGAGGGGTTCAGGAGGCCATTAAGGACACTTTAAATCTTCTTGTGAGGTCGGACCCCCAATAGGTGTGTTGGTGGACTAGTTCCACCTGGGCATTTTGTCTTGCTAAATGGGTCCCGCACTGGGTCCTAAACACTTCACATCTCCCTTGCAAGTTGGGTTTGCTATTTTGCAAATTAAATTAAATTGTGTTGTCTCGCTCGCGCTTTGAAATTATTTAATTTTTTCTACTTTTAAATTACTTTTTTACTAAAAAATTTAAAATTCCGACAAACTAAGACTTATGTGGTCTACAGATCGACCTCTGTTAATTTTCAGTGCTTACACTAAGATTACAAGGTTTTGACCATATAACTAACCCCAAAGCAAAGCTGCTGCAATGGCCTACCCAATGTTGAATTTTTCTTGCAACCTGCCGATGAGCCAAAAAGTATGCAATGTTGCTCCTACCATTAAGTTTGGAGCCGGATTTGAAGACCTTGAGGTTATCCTCGGAAAGGCACTGTTCGTCGTCATGAAAGTCACCGCTCCAGAAGTTCAGGAGCCGTCTGTTGAGTTCAACCTAAACTGTCTTCAGGACTTCCCTTCTTATAAAAAGGCCAAGACTACTGCAGCCACCCCGAGACCTACCAAGCCTGTTGTTCCCACTGCTGCTAAGGGGAAAGAAGTAATGATCATTGAAAGTCCGACTGAGGGATTAGTTGTCTCGCCATAAGTATTCGAAATCAGATCTATTTCAAGAACTACACCACTAACCCAAACTTAAAGGAGAAACAGCAACAGGAGAGTTCAGAGGGCCACTAAAGCCCAGGCTCCTGAGGAGATACCCGTTAAGGAAGATCCCCACAAGGATGAGTTGGAATTACTGGAAACCTATCCGCTTCTGCGGGGAAGTAGGTTCCATCCATTACGGATACCGATGGATATGAGAGTATCTGGAAAGTCACCACTGCATTTCCATCGCTTCATGGAAAAAGTTAGGAGGGGAAGAAGCCTGCTCCTATCACCGGAGTCAGTTCAGTTTTTCAGAGGCTAGTTGCAAAAGAGGGTTGTTCAGTTAATGAACTACTTAAACGAGTGAGGCATGTAATTTCCCCTCTTATGAAGAAAGAAATTTTAATGGACATCAAGTCTGTCAAACGACCTCAAATGTTAACTGAACATTTACCTGCTTGTATTCCCATCTGGTTCCTCTTAGGAAGCAGAGTTGGTTTCGCTATTTTCACCACAAATTCCACCACTACTAGGACCACAGGCCGTCGACCAGTTAAGTTAAGACTGGGTTCAAGAATTCTACCAACCACACACCACAAAGACATTCCTAAAACTTCAAAGGAAAAGATGAAGAAATTATCCGGTACCATAGTTGGTCTACACCATGGGGAGCATACTTGCCCTGGACATCCCGATGTTTCTGGTAGGACACCCCATTCTGAGACATCACCATCAAAGAAGAAGGTGTGGATACCCAAGGTCGATGTACCGATACATTTCAGTAAGCCTGTAGGACAAGATCATGGAATGAAGTCAGGGTCCGAAGTATCTGACATCATCACAGCAATTGCCAGTGAAATGAAAAAGCAAGAGGAGGAGGTCCAGTAGGGTCCTCCAGACTTTATAATAATTAAAGAATCAATGATCAAAGAAAAAGTAGAAAGGCTCAGATTTGAGATTTCCGAGTTGGCTTGAGAGCACGGAGTCTCCATCGATGATGATGATGATGAAGATTACGATTATAATGACTACCTTGAAGAAGATTTTATAGATGTTCATGTCACCGAAACCAGAGCCGCTGCATCTGCGCGCGTGGCTCAACTTCTCATTGAAGAGAATGCCGTAGATGTGCTGCATAAGGCTATTCACCTAAGGGATGAGCAAGTCAACCAACTAAAGAAAAGGGTAGAAGAGATGGTCGACGCCATGACCGCCATGACCATCATTTAGGGGCAATCACAAGCACCGTAACTGGCATCTATGGAGATCTACCAACCAGAAATCATACATATCATGGATGAAAGAAGAGAAGTTCCCTCAGCAAACAAAGATGAACAACCAAAGAACGATTCTCCATCGAGCGCCATGCCAGAAAGAGAGTTTAAGCAAATGGTCGATGAAGTTTGGGAGGCCTTAACCCAATTTAAGGGGGGTGCATTAATTTTAAAGGGTAGACCCTATCTAGAGGAATTTGATTCTGTACCCTTCCCTAAGGGTTTCGTGTCCCCAAACTTCAAGATATTTGATGGGACTGGAAATCCCAGACAACATATAGCACACTTCCAAGCCAGTTGTGGAAACACAAGAAATAGCGAAGCATTACTCTTCCAACAGTTTGTCAGTAGCTTGTCAGGGATCACTTTTGACTGGCATGTTGATTTACCCAACATATCAATTAAGAGATTTGCCAAGTTGGAACCAATATCTGTGAAGAGATTTGCTGGAGCGCAACATCATTTCTTTATAGGAAAGCTCATGATGGAAAAACAAAAGGCCAACGAGACTTTGGTAGATTACATTTTGAGGTGGAGAAACCTTAGCATGAAGTGTGAACCTCAGCTACAAGAACATCATGCAATTGAGATCTTACTCAAAAGCATCTATGGGCTAGTATCTTTCATGCTCAAGGGACTCACCATCAAATCTTTCGAGAAGCTACTCAGTAAAGCCAGTAGTCTTCAAGAAGAAATCAAACATATGAATTCACACAAAAAGTCCAAGGCAACCAGAGTATTTGAAAAGAAATCAGGAACAGTAGCGACTGTTGAAAAAGGAAAATAGCCAATGAAGATATATGCAGAAAATCCTCATCATTCTTCATCACAGCAGGCTCAGAACAATAATAGCCAGTCTAGCCAGCAACCCCCTCAAAATAGATCATCTCGAACAAAGAATAAGAGAATATCTCTGGCAGAACGATAGAAAATTATGTATTCTTTCAAGGATGAAGCCGTCTCTAAAATTTTCAGAAGTCTGATTAAGAAGCATGAGTTCAGACTACCAGATTCAAAGAAGCCCGAAGAAGTTGACAAGAAAGATGAACCAAATTATTGGCCGTACCACCGGTTTCTTGGGCACACTATAGAAGAATGTTTCATCTTTAAGGATTAGCTTGAAAAAAATCTTAAAGAAGGAAATATAATGATCCTGAATGAATATTTAAGCGAACCTAAAAAAGGTTCCATAAATATGATTTTGGCCAAGCCAATTTCTCCGATTGATCCATATACTAGAGAAGAGGGATGGAGTACGACTTGGGACGAGCTAAAGAGGGTCCTAAACCAAATACAAGATTCATCAAAATAATCTTCTATATACATGGAAAAAGATGAATGGAATGAAGTTTGGAGCAAATCATCCAAGAAATTATTGAATTAAATCCAGAATGCAACAAAACAAGCCTCCGTTTAGAATCTTCAGCCTGTCAAGCCCGAGAATAAGATTTTGCCACAAGAGTTGTCATCGTCAAAGAAAAAGAAAAAGAAGAACACTGCCACTACAAAGATTGATAGCACGAGGGGTAGGATAGGGGATGCCTCTACTAGATTGGTTATGTCGGATTCAAGACAGAAAATCCTCGAACTGCTAACTTTGTATGATTACCTTTTTGCCCCTCCGGGGTCTTATGAATATAATGATCGTGATTTCGGCTATGTTTTAACTTTTCTTGGTGATGAAGTAATTGATAATGACCAATCTAGCCTCATTCTCGATTCCTGCAATGATCCTAAAGCTGTACTTGTGTCCGATGAACTCATTGTTAAGACCAAAGAAGACATTAACAATACCAACTACGACAGCCCCGAGAGTGAGGAACTAATCCTTGAGCGTTAGGATGCACCACTTACCATCAAATTAGATCTTTCTGACAAAGAAGAAATAGCAGAAGATTCAATAATGATATCTCAAAAAGAAGAAATTACATAAATAAACTTAAAGAGTGGGAGAGTATCACCCCCAAGAATAGCTCCGACAGATAAAGGAAACAAATAGTAACTCGAGAAGAACTACCTCTACCTACACCAGAGGAAGAACCACACAACCAAGTGAAAATTGGAGGACCACATAAAGTATATTACAACGTGCTAGCTCATCTTACGAAGCTGCTGACCTAATTAAGCATCTACGACGCTCTGGTCCTATCAAAGGAGATGAGAGAAGCTCTGGTTACAGCCTTGCTTGACCCAAAGATTTACTTAACTCAGTTGGTCAGCACATCCTCAGATGAAGTTTATTCATTGAAAGAACAGGCTGCGGTAACCTTCACAGATGAAGATTTGTTGCTTGGTAACACCGACCACTCTACATCTCTGTTAACATCAGCAGATTTGTGTTGTCTAGAGTTTTAGTAGATCCTGGAGCATCGCTCAACTTGATGAGCCTACGGACATTGTACTATTTGGACATTGACCGATCTTTTTTTGTAAGACAACAATTATAAGAATTTGATGACGCTACTAGAAGATTTAAATTCCAGCAACGATGCCAAAAACTTGACTGTGACTTTATATATATATATGTTTGATTATAAAGATGCATAAATAAAATATTCAATAATGTTAAAGTCATATTTGTCAACGTAAGTATACGTATCCCTCAAGCAATATAGGGCTCTAATGGAGTCCTAGATATCGATCCCACAGGGAGAAATAGAATACTACGAACTAAGATTTANGGGATGAAAAATATTCTCAAAACTAGAATTTTATTTGTTCTCAATTGAACTATAAGTGAATTTGATTTTAAAAGAAAAATTTATTTTGTATATGAAGTTATATTAAGGAAGTAAAATTTGATTTTAGAAATGGTAAGAAATTTTAGTTAAAATTCTAAGTAATGAAAAAAAACTTTAAGTTAAAAATTTTTAGTACAGAAAATGATTAATATAAGTGATTATCTTTAGTAAGAAAAATTGTATTTTTGAAAAAAATTTAGATAATTTAGACTTTATTTTTAATGCTTAAATTTCTCTTATTAAAATGACTTTCAAAACTATTATTATATTTATAAGTAAAAGTCTTATATCAAGACTTTACTTTAGGAAATGAGAAGTAGAATTCAAAATCATTAAAGACCTATCCAGATATAGTAATCCTTGCCTAAAAATGAAAAAGAAAAAGAAAAAAAAAAGAAAAAGGAAAGAAAAGAAAAAGAAAAGAAATGTGCAGGAGGAGAAGCTTGAGGATTAGTGCCTAATAAAAAATTGGTTCTACATTTGATCTTTTTAAAGTATAAGACTTGATAAAATCTTAAGCTTACAAATATAATATAATAAGTAAAATTATTTTTAATAAAAATTTTTAAGTAGAGAAAATAAAAGAAATTACAAAATTTTTGAATTAGATAATAACTCAAATTTTCATAGTTCTTAACATTAATAAGTTTAAAATCTAAATTTAGAGAACCTACAATATTTCTGAATTAGACAGGAACTCATATTTTCAAAGTTCTTAACATTAAAAATTTTCAAACTTTAAGTTGGTCTCATTTACTAATTATTTTTTTCAAATTGGACAATAATATTTCTAAATCTAAATTTTAGTAACTCCTAAAGAAAATCATGTACATATCATACATATTTGGTTTTTAAAGATTGAAGGTCACTTAAGGACAAGTAACATTTTAAGTTTGGGAGATTTTGATACACCTAAAATATATAGTATTTTTAGACACATTTTTATACCTATTTTTGAGATATTGCGCTTAATGGAAAGTATTTTTGTATTTTTCTTGCAGATACAAGTAAAAATGGAAAAAAATTCTCAAAGGAGTGAAAAAGGATCAAATTTGGAGCAAAAAAGTGAAAAATTATGCAAAAGAGTTTTGACGCCTAAACGCCAGATCCGGCGCTTAAGTGCCAGTTAAACAGAGAAAGCCGCGCCTAAGCACCAAGACCTCACGCTTAAACGCCAGTGACAGTTACTAGACGAGTAAAATTGGTTTTCACAAATTTTGAAGAGGTTTTTGAGGCACCCATTGACTTAACAAGTGATTGTAACCACCATGGACGAAAATTATCATAAAAGGATGCATCTCTTGGGCAAATACATCGAATCAAGACATATTTTGAAGAGATCCCAAGGCACCTCTTGGAAAATTATAAAAGAAAGAAGAGAGGACTTAGAAAAAAGTCCTGAAAATATTGGCAAGTTTTGAAAGTTCTTCTCTTGGGAGTTAGTTTGGAGAGATTTTCACGAACCACTTTTTATTTGCTTATCCTTTTTATTATTTTGTTTTGAGTGATTATAAATAAGAAGAGATTCAAAGGAACTTCAAGACTTTGGTGGAGGACTTGAGATAAGTTTTTATCTTTTTGTTTTATACTACTTTTAGTTTTAATCGAGACTTGTTGTTGGTTTGACAATTATTTCTTCTTTTAAACTAAAGTGTGGTTTTGTTTTATCCATGGATTATGAGTAGTTTTATTTATCTTTCTTCTTAAAATGATAAGTAATTAAGTTTTGGATGGATGTTATGGAGAGTATTCATCTTTAATTTTGGAAGAAGTTGTGATGATTTAAATCCATGCACTTCATTTACTTCTTGATTTGGTCAATCCNTACTACTTTTAGTTTTAATCGAGACTTGTTGTTGGTTTGACAATTATTTCTTCTTTTAAACTAAAGTGTGGTTTTGTTTTATCCATGGATTATGAGTAGTTTTATTTATCTTTCTTCTTAAAATGATAAGTAATTAAGTTTTGGATGGATGTTATGGAGAGTATTCATCTTTAATTTTGGAAGAAGTTGTGATGATTTAAATCCATGCACTTCATTTACTTCTTGATTTGGTCAATCCAGATGTTAAAATTTGTTGTGAGAACATGTAAGAACTGGGCTGGTATTATCTTAGTCAACAATTGAAAAGAATCACATGAGGTTATATGAATGAGAATATAGTTCATATGATTGAGTGCAAATAAGGAAATATTCATTTTTGGGTGTAGAGTTAGAAGAATTTAAAGTGACAGGTTAAAGCCCCCAACTTGGTTTATTGTTTTAGGTTCTGATACAAGAATGAATGACAAGTTAAAGCCCCCAACTTGGTTTATTGTTTTAGGTTCTGATATGAGATGTTAGCCCCCAGGGTGAGCCCTCAACTTGGTTTATTGTTTTAGGTTCTGATACGAGATGTTAGCCCCCAAGTGGAGGGAATTTGAGGGAACTCTAGAGTGAGCTAGTAATCTTACTGCCTAGCCGATCTTCAGAACTATTCAAACTTTAAATTAGTCAATGTTCTTTATAGCATCTGTCTTCAAAACTATTCAAACTTTAAGGGAACTCTAGAGTGAGAGCTAGTATCTTACTGCCTAGCCGATCTTCAGAACTATTCAAACTTTAAATTAGTCAATGTTCTTTATAGCATCTCCCATCTAGCCGGTCATCATAACTATTCAAACTTTAAATTAGCCAATGTTCTTTATAGCATCTCTAGTAAGGGTTAGTCGGTCTTCAGAACTATTCAAACTTTAAATTAGCCAATATTCTTTATAGCATCTCTAGTTCGTGTTAGCCCCCTGGTGGAGGGAATCGAGGGAACTCTAGAGTGAGAGCTAGTATCTTCCCTGCCTAGCCGGTCTTTCAGATAACTCTGGAGTGAGAGCTAGTATCTTCCCTGCCTAGCCGGTCTTCAGAACTATTCAAACTTTGCTCTAGAGTGAGAGCTAGTATCTTCCCTGCCTAGCCGGTCTTCAGAACTATTCAAACTTTAAGGAGGGAATCGAGGGAACTTTAGAGTGAGAGCTAGTATCTTCCCTACCTAGCTGGTCTTCAGAACTATTCAAACTTTAAATTAGCCAATGTTCTTCATCTCTAGTAAGGGTAAAGAATATTATTACTCATATTTGGCACAACACAATTTGCATACTTCCACAACAGTAAGGGTAAAGAATATTATTGCTCCTATTTGACACAACACAATTTGCATACTTTCACAATAGAATTCCTATACAGGTAAAGAATATTATTGCTCCTGTTGGGCATAACACAATTTGCATACTTCTACAACGGAATTCCTATACTTATTACTGATTCATGATAAGAAGAAAGATATTTTCATATTAAGTACTTTTCTTCTACAAAAACTTTAGTTATTTTTTTATTGTTTCGTTAAAATATCAAAAATACCAAAAAATATTTAAATTTTAAATTCCTACAAAAATTGTTTTTATTTTAAGTAATTATCTTTTTAAAAATAGAAAAACTTTCTAAAAAGTGCATATTACATATCTCTGTGGGTTCGATATTCAGGTCTTAATCAAAAAGTCTTATATTACTTGAAAACAATATGTATACTTGTGTAGTATCCCAATATAAATATATATGAATTAAAAAGTATAATTTTATTTTTCTTCAAGTTCAAGTTTTTGGTTTTGTTGCAAAATAAATTAATATAAGTGAAAAATACCGTCAGAACTATTGTTATACTGTGCATAAGCATTGAGTCGGGATCACACACTGACACTGGGTGCCTGCGCTAGGTGCCTTGGCACTAAATGCACTGGATCTAGGGCTGGCACCTGCTTTTTGGTTGCTCGTGAATGGTCATTTTAGGGGGTTTTGGGTGCTTCGGTTTACAGGACTGGCGCTTGGGTGCCTACATATTGAGCACTCGATTTTTAAGCTCCTTAAGGGCTACTTTGAAGCATCCAACATAGGATTTTCTGGATCTAAGAGCTATGAGGGATCAAATAAGACTGAAATATGGCCTCATAACTCCTAAAAATGAGTATTTTTACCGGTTGTTTATCAGGGGAATTCGTTCCCAATGGTCTCCTCAAACCAACGCCCTGGTACAACGTTCTAAGCCCTATTCTTCCTGGAAATGCCTACAAGAAGCTTTGATCAGTTCCTTTGACCGTGGGAGGCTTCATATGATTATGACATTGCTTTTAAACATCAGAACAGACGTTAAACATGCCTCATGTCCCAAGTAAGCTCGTGCAACAACGAATTTTCCTAGATAAGGTTGAATCATCACATACCCTGATTTCGTGCTCTGAATATGTACTAGAAAGCCTCAGATGAGTGCCTTGAGCTACAGGATGTTAAGAGTGAGTAGTGAATTATCCCGAGCCAGTTAAGTGGACACCCTACACACATGACATCAAAAATTGATGCCAACACTCAACACCATAGACATGATATTAAGAATAAATTTGAGATAGGTTGATTTTGTTTGGCTTTAATTATCCATGTGAATCGGAAGTTGAAAGTTAACTTATATTTTCAAGATTTGGTTTATTATAGCTACTACTAAAATCAATTTAAAATTCTTAAGAAGAAAAAAAACTAAAAAAATAAAACATGGATAAAAATTGTCCAAAATGATTAGCATATAAAAAGATAAATAACTAAAATAATAAACTAGTTTTAAGAACATTCAAATTCTATATCTCAAATCCAATTTCATAGAAGCCACCAACAAGAAGACTCTAATTCTATGCTTTTTCTCCATCCATACCCCATGCCATAGTCAATTAAGGTGTAGATTTTGCAACCTAAAGTTCACAACCTATTAAGGCGTGAATTTCAATTACAAATATTATAGGCATTTTAAATAATCTAATTAAAGCTTAAAAAGAAGAAGAAGCCAAACTAAAACATGAAAAAATAGTTGTTTTAAAAACCATAAGAGGTATGGTCTTCACTCTCTCAATTGTTGCAAGCAAAACTCATTTTGAGCAACAACTCTAGTGATTATCCCTACTTACAGAATAATAGCCTAAGATGATTTTGTTATTTGTTCTCCATCATTTTGTAGTTCATTATTAGCTCTAATTGTTGCCCTTCTAATTAAAAATCAACAATGAACTTGATGTAATCTATTACAACCTTTCAATATACAACTATAAAAATTTTTGCTACGAGTGACCAAGAGAATGGCTATTCTATTAAATTTTTGTGGGAGGCAACCTATAGTTATCAGTGTTTTTTTGCTTTGATTATAACTTGTGTGTGATTAAGAAAATCTGGGGTAGTATTTTTTAGACTATTATGTGTTAGTAATGATTTTAAGACTTTATTTAATGACCTAGACATGTTAGAATGAGAATTTGGACGTTTAGTTGACTGGTGCAAAATTGAGCACTAGCACTTAAGCGCGGTAGTTAAAAACCATGTGTGAAATTCAAATTATAGAAGTTTTAAACACCAATTGGTTGATAAAAATGTGCCAAGGCAGTTCCAAGACGTGCCTAGAAGTTATTTGAGGGATTTAGACCTATAAATAGAAGGGTCTTGTGAAGGAATTTCACCCCATATCATTTTATTTTAAGCCCTAAAAGTTTAAGAGAAATAGAGATTTAGAGAAGATGTCTTCATGGGAGATGGATTTGAAGAAGAAGGAAGAGACCATGAGGAAGAGATTCATTAGTCAAAGTCCACAAGAGATGTATAACGGTTTCTTAGCCATTAGTATTGAAGGAATATCGGAAAAGATCAACAAAATTGAGAATACCATGGCTCTACTTGAGACTAAGGTAATTGAACTCAATGCACATCTAGAGCATATTGAATGTCAATTGAAAATGCAATTTAGCCATAATAGTTATATAGAGGAAGCAGACAAACGATGTGTATTAAGCAAAAATGGATTGAAGAAGATAGTATCAGAGCTCGTCACCACCGTCCGTCTTATCAACTCTATATTTTGAATGCCCCAGTAGAGACTAATGGAAAGATAGGAATTTGTTCCAACAAATGAACATTGGAATTAAGTTTGGTGTTAGAATTTGTTTGTTAGAAGTTATTGTTTTTATTTGTTAGTGTTTAAGACTTGTTTTTAGTGTTTATGTCTTTTATGTGTTTAATTGTGAATTGTTTGTTAAGTGTTTTTATTTAGAAAATTTTCTCATCTGAGACTATTTGGAGTGAAAATTAAGTGTATATGTACTTGTACTAGTTTGTAAATGAATATATATGTTTGTTTGTGTGAAAATTTGTGTTATTTTTTTTGTCTCGAATTGAATTAGTTATATTGAAGAATTTAGAGAGAGAGAGAGAGAGGAGAGTTATAGGAGAGAAAAATAGTCATTTAAGTGTTATGAGACAATTTAGGGGTGCTATACTTAGGCTAATAGTGCATTTTACTTAAGTTTAAAAATATTAAAAATCGTGCACTGGCACCTAAGCGCCACATTCTCGCGCTTAAGCATGATGTAACCCGAGAGGTAGGCACCTAAGCATCACTTATCCGAGCTTAAGCCCTGGTTTGTGAATGGTTAAAAGTGCAAAATAACCCTTAAAATCGCCATGTTTATCCTTGTCGTTGCCTTCAACTTCTCGAGTTCACGGTTTGGAAAGCTAGGGCAAGCCATTTCATGGAGATTTCTTGGTAGAATTGAGAAAAATTTGCTATATTTGGATTTCTTAAGGCAAGAGCTTCACTTCTATGTAAAAATTTTGGATTTTCACCATGTATTTTGAGTACATTTGAAAGAACCCAAAAATCATTATTCATGGAGAAAAATGAGGAAAAATCTATGGAAATTGCATATGAAGTGTAGTTTATGCTTATAGAAGTTTAGTTTACTAGTTTAGACTTGGTTTTTAAAGTTATTGTGGAATTTTTTGAAATTTGTAGAATGGCACCAAGAATGAAGAGGAGTAAAGGAAAAAGCCATTTTGATTCGAGAAAATTCATGAGTTTGAAAGCTCAAGATAGGTACAGTGATGCTCTGCAATCACGAAAGCTTATACATGAGCGATGTTTTAAAAATTTGGGTGGATCCATAAAAGATTTGATCATTCACCAACAGTGAGAAAGATTTTGTTGTTTTTCTACTGTGGTAGTTATTTCTGTAGTTATGGATTTTTATACAAACCTCCCTGAAGTTGAAGATGATTGAGTCATGGTTCAAGGAAAATTGATACCTTTTTCACCAGAGGTAATCAATTTGTTCTACCATTTTCTACCTGAGACTTTGTGTGTTTATGCGAACTATAGTCCGACTGAGATGGATCTAGATGAGATTATTTCTTATTTGACTGTTGGAATGGGACTCTAAAAAATCATTAATGAGAGGAGAGCCAACTTTTCAACTTCAAAGTTAAGTGCACCTTTGAAGGCGTGGCACTAATTTATTTCAGCTCACATGTTACCCACAAATCATCTTTGTAAAGTTACGAGGGAGAGAGCGACGTTGAACTATTGTATTCAGGAAGGAAAGCTCATCAACATTGGAGCTTTGATTTATCAGACTATCATCAGTTCTGCCACTGTCGTTACTACTGCAAGTCTGAGATTTTCTTCATTGATCTTTTCTTTATGTGAGCAGACCGAAGTGAGATATGATAGCTGGGAGTAAGTACTGTTGCCTCTAAAGCCTATTAGAAGTGTAAATGCAAAATTGTATTATGAGCATTCTATTTTTGGCTGGAGAGGAGGATTTTCAAGGAGTTATGGTATGGAAACATTTGCTGCTTCTACATCTAGAACATCTACCTTACGAGCATCTACTTCTAAAGGTGAGTTTACTGAAACCCAAGACCAATTATTGCAAAGGATGATGGACAATATTAATTATACCGCTGATAAAGTTCAAAATTTAGAACATTTTTTAGACCATATTGATGGGTATAATAGAAAGAAAAGTGATTATGAAGAGAAATTTCACTCACTTTAGAGAGCCTCATTAGGGGTAACCAAGGAGTGCAATTTCCTCCATATGCTAGATACCCTCATTACGAGCCTGCAGTTGTCTGGAACAGCACTGATTCTAATGATGATGAGTAGGACTAATTTATTTTTCAATTTGTAATATGTGATGGACTAGGTGGTTTGGACTTGCTACATTTGCATTTGTTTTTTTGTTTGGACTATATTATGTGTTGGACTTTTGTTTAATTGTTATTGTGATGTTTGTGATTGTTAGTATTTTATTTTAAAATTCTAGGGTAGTAATTGTGTTGTGTGTTGAGTACTGTGATTTAGTTAGTTTAGAATTGAATTTGATTCTGTTTTTTAAAAAGTTAAAAATCTTGCTAACTTTTAAATCTTAAACTTGAAATTCAAAAAATTGCTATTCTATATTTTTCTTTTATATTGTTAGTGTGTTTGTTTTTATATTTGTACCCACTACTTAGAAGTCTATTGAATCTCTACATATTGAATTAAAATGAAAATTACAGAAAATTGATCAAAATTAATTCTACTCCTATTTTTAATTTATACTTGTATAATTAGGGTATTTAAATTCTTGTAAGCATGTTATTTCAATTTCTATTCCTGCTTATATATATTTGTTGCTAAAGTGGTTAATCTTGTTAAAAAAATTTAAGTTTGGGGGGGAATGAAAAATATTTTCAAAACTTGAATTTTATTTGTTCTCAAATGTGCTGCAAGTGAATTTGATTTGAAAAGAAAAATGATCATGTATATTAAGTTATATTAGGGAAGTAAAATTTGATTTTGAAATGAGTAAAAAAATTTAGTTAAAATTTTGAGTAATGAAGAAAAACTTACAGTTAAAAGTTTTTAGTGTAAAAAATATTTAATATAGTGTAACTATCTTTAGTAAGAAAAATTGTATTTTTGAAAAATTTAGAAATTTAGACTTTTATTTTTAATACTTAAATTTCTTTTATTAAAAATAATTTTCAAAACTATTATTATATTTATAAGTGAAAGATTTATATCAGGATTTTGCTTTAGGAAATAAGCAGCGGAATTCAAAATTATTAAAGGTCTATCCAGATATAGTAATCCTTGCCAGAAGAAGAAAAAAAAAGAAAAAGAAAAAGAAAAAGAAAAAGAAAAGGAAAAAGAAAAAGGGAGGAGAAGCTTGAAGATTAGTGTCTAATCAAAAATTGGTTCCACATTTGATCTTTTTAAAGTATAAGACTTGAAAAACTCTTAAGCTTAAAAATATAATAGAGTAAGTAAAATTATTTATAATAAAAAATGTTTTAAGTAGAGATAATAAAATGACTAAATTCTATATTTGAAAAATTTACAATATTTCTTAATTATATAGGAACTCATATTTTCATATTTCTTAATATTAAAAATTTCTAAATTTTAAGTTGGTGTCATTTACTAAATATTTTTTCTAAATTGGACTACTACATTTCTAAATCTAAATTTTAGTAACTCCTAAAGAAACTCATATACATATCATACTTATTTAAGTTTTTGAATATTGGGTGTCACTTGAGGACAAGTAAAATTTTAAGTTTGGGGGATTTTAATACACCTAAAATATATAGTGTTTTTAGACACATTTTTATTAGATATTGCGCTTTAATGGAAGGTGGTTGTGTGTTTTTCTTTCAGGTACAAGTAAAAAGGTGAAAAATGCTAAAAGGAGAGAAAAAGGATCGAATTTGGAACAAAAATGTGAAAATTGTACTAAAGTGTTTTGGCGCCTAAGTGACAGATCCGACGCTTAAGAATCGGTGAAACAGAGAAGGCCACGCCTAAGCGCTAGAGGCCCCACTCTTAAGCACCAGAGGCCCCGCGCTTAATTCCAGAGGCAGTTATTTGGCAGTTTACTTCATTTTGCTGAATTTTAAAGGGACATTTGAGGCACCTATTGGCTAAAGAGGGTGATTACGACCACTAGAAACCAAAATATGGTTAGAAGACTTGTGAAAGGAGGCATCCTTTGGAGAATTCATCGAATTTAGACACATTTTGAAGAATTTCCAAGGCACCTCTTGGAAATTTATAAAAGAAGTAAGTGAGGACTTTTAGAAGTGTCTTGAAAGTGCTTAATAAGGGGGAGTTCTGAGAAGTTTTAGAGCTAGGTTTGGATAGATTTTCAAGCACAAAAAATTTACTATTTCCTTTTTAGTTTTATTTTGAGAGTGTTGTAAAAGAGAAGAGATTCAAAGGAACTTCAAGTGTTTGGTGAAGGATTTGAGATAAGTTTTTCTTTGTTTTTAAACTACTTTTGGTTTTAATCGAGACTTCTTGTTGGTTTGACCATGATTTCTACTTTTAAACTAAAGTGTGGTTTTGTTTTCTCCATTGATTCTGAGTATTTTTCTTTATCTTTTTCCTTAAAATGATAAGTAATTAAAGTATTAGATGGAAGTTGTGGAGAGTATTAATCTTTGAATGTTGGAAGAAGTTGTGTTGGTTTAATTTCATGTATTTCATTTACTTTTTGATCTGGCCCATCTAGATATTAAAATTTGTTGTGAAAACATGTAAGAATCGGGATGGTATTGTCTCAGTCAACAATTTGAAAGAATCACATAAGGTTGTATGAATGAGAATGTAATTCATATGATTGAGTGCAAATAAATAGGGAAATAATCATTGAAGGGTGTAGAGTTAGAGGACTTTAAAGTGACAAGTTAAAGCCCCCAACTTAGTTTATTGTTAGGTTATGATACGAGATGTTAGCCCTTAGGTGGAGGGAATTGAGGGAACTCTAGAGTGAGTGACTGCAAATAAATAGGGAAATATTCATTGAAGGGTGTAGAGTTAGAGGACTTTAAAGTGACAGGGTGTAAATAAATAGGAAAATAATCTTTGAAGGGTGTAGAGTTAGAGGACTTTAAAGTGACAGGTTGTTCATATGATTGAGTGCAATAAATAGGGAAATATTCATTGAAGGGTGTAGAGTTAGAGGACTTTAAAGTGACAGGTTAACGCCCCAAACTTGGTTTATTGTTTTAGGTTCTGATACGAGATGTTAGCCCCGAGGTGGAGGAAATAGAGGGAACACTAGAGTGAGAGCTGTTATCTTCCTTACTAGCCGGTCTTCAAAACTATTCAGACTTTAAATTAACCAGTGTTCTTTATAGCATCTCTAGTAAGGGTAAAGAATATTATTGCTCCTATTTGGTACAACACAATTTGCATATTTCTACAACAGAATTCCTATACCTTTTACTAATTCATGATAAAGATAAAGATATTTTCATATTCAGTGCTTTTCTTTTACATAAACTCAAGTTATCTTTTTAAGTTGTTATTGTTTTTGTCAAAATATCAAAAATACCAAAAAGATTTGAATTTTAATTACTACAAAAATATCTATAGTTTAAGTAATTATCTTTTTAAAATAGAAAGTTTGTTATTCAAAAGTGCATATTGCAAATTTCCCTGTTGATTCGATATTCAGCTCTTAAGCAACAAAGTTCTATATCACTTGATAACGATACATATAATTGCGCAGTATTCCAATATATATATATATATATATATTAAAAGGTTAAATTCTTATTTTCTCTAGGATCAAGTTTTTGGTTCAGTTGCAAAGTAAGGAAATGTAAGTGAAAAATATAATCAAAGACATTATTATATTGTTGCATATAAACAGTCTGGATCAGTCGCGATGACGAAAATGACTTAAAAATGTTTTAAAAGGTGATTTTTGGCGGGTTCTTCTCCTTATAACTCCCAAAAATTGACTCTAATTTTTCTAAGGAAAAATGAGGAAAAAGTCACCACTTTTCAATTCCTATGGCTTCCCACTCTAAAAATTCTGTGAGATTTGGAATTTTCAACAGGAGAAAGTTAGTCAGTTTTGATTCATAGAAGTTACATGATCGAGTTCTTGTGAATAAGAGGCTAATCAAGGAAAGGGAATTTGTGAATCGAGGATTCAACGCACCGAATACTCGAGTGGAAGAGATTATTGCACAAAGATGTTGGGAAGTGCTTTGCTACACTACTGCCACTGTAGTTGTCCCTATGTTGAAAGAATTTTATGCACATCTTCATTGAATCAACCAAGAAATTGTCTATGTGTGAGGCAGGTTTGTGCAATTCATTCCTTCAAGAATAAACAAAATGTTTATGATTGAAAGTGCTCATATTTGCCACTATGCAAATTTTACCCCTACAAGAGATAATATGAATGAACTTTATCGATACCTTACAAATGAAGATGCAAATTGGGAGGCCATAGATGATGAAAATGTAAGTTTTTCTTCATCATTGTTGAATCCTGCATTTAAGGCGTGGCATTTCCTTATTGCATCGAAATTACTCCCCTTTATGAAAATCCGTAAGGTAACTAAGGAGAGTGCTATTATGAACTACTGTATTTATCCTGGAAAATCTATTGATATTGGTACAATAATTGTGAAATTGGTTTTGGGTTTGATCATTAATAGATCTGCTACTGGACTGGGACATCCATCCAATGTTTTCTTACTGTGCAGTCAATCGCAAGTACCTTCTGAAAGTTTTGAAAAAGTGTTTCTTCCTTGGATGCCAATGAACCTAGAAGTCTATTGAAACTGTATTGGAATGAGAGATGAGAATGATATGAATGTATTGATGGATCAAGCATCCCAGAATTCATCACCTATTCAGCCTTACTTCAGTTGAACGCACTTTTGAAAAGGATCAAGAAGTAGAAAAAGCGGTATAAAACCTTATGCATACAATTGCGAATGTTTATGAAATGTTGAATCATCTGGATTGGAGGCTGAAGGAACATTTTGAACATATTGGACGTATTGAAGATGGTTTGGTACATATATTCAAGAAACATGCTTGGAGTGAGGATGATTAAACTGATGAATTTCCTTATCGACCCTTCTACAACTTCTACAACTTGAGGACGAAAGCAAAGAAGATGTTTGAACTTACTTTATGCACAAAACGTTTTACTTAGTACTGCTTGCTTAAGTTATTGTGTTATGCTGGATTGAATTTACTTTTATTGTTGAAATTTATTTATGTTTGTGTTTGGTATTTTGATGTTTAGATTTTAGTGTTAGGATGTTTGGTTTGCTTTGGAAACTAAATTAGATTTTGTTGGCTTGAAAAATTATTAGTTTGTAATAGCGTGGATTATATATATATATATAA
>JXCR01132247.1:67239-78929 GCA_002079205.1 Phalaenopsis hybrid cultivar
CTTCACCAATTCAAATCACCATTTCACAAATCTCGAGGCAAGGAGAAAGACAGAGAAAACTACTCAGAACTCATGGGGAAAGCACAGCACATCTTGGAATTCATAAATAAAATCAAAGCCATAAAAACTATAACAAGTAAATAACTTATCTCTAAATTTCTCCCCAAGAACACTCCTCGAAGTTTCTCTGAATCTTTTCCTTTATTTACAGCACACAGAAATCCTCTTCAAAGTAGCAAGGAGAAAGAAATCTCTCACTTTCCCTCCACTCTTACAATTTCTCGAAGAAATTCCTCACAATTACACGCTCTAGCAAGCTTAAATGGAACCTATCTAACCTCCAGGTCTCCAAAAGTCTCCAAGAGTCTCTTTATTTTCGGCCAAAATGTTCTCTTTAAAGATGTGGATGAGTTTTCCCAAGAGTCGCTTACACACCCCTCCAAAATCCGGTCTAATCCATTGTACATGTCACATAACAGTTGATCCCGCCGTCGGCGGCCTCGATGGCGACGTCGGCGGCCTTCTAGAGAATCTGTCCTGTAGCCTCGGGAAAAGCTCGCCGTCGGCGGCCTTGATGGCGTCGTCGGAGCCCTAGTGCAATTTTCCACATTTTGGTCCTTTTTGCTCCAAATTTGCTCCTTTTTTGCATCTTTTTGCTCCATTGGCTTTAATTCATCATTCTTGCAACAAAACAACAAAAATACCTTTCTTTAAAGTGCAATATCATTAAAAACAGTATAAAAGAGGTATAAAAATCTCAACATATTTTCCTTTGGTCAAAATCCCCCAAACTTAACTATTACTTGCCCTCATATAATACTATTTAAAAGTTATGATCTACAGCAGTAATATTTTAATTCAGAAACACTATAAGTTTGATTTAGATAAATATCATAGTGAGATTTTTAGAAAAATTTCAAGTAATTGAATTAACTCTGTATCCATCAGATTATCTAGTCGTCAAGTTTTAAGAGTTCTAGTTTTCTATTTATTTCAAGAATGACTATAGATTGCAATATTAATCACTTAGAATATCCAAAAGAAAAGAACTTCATAAAAACTCTCATTATTAAAAAGATCTATTCCATAAATATAAGTTCAAGAATGTATTTAAGTTTTCTCTTTAGGAAAAAAGATCTATTCTATAAATATAAGTTCAGGGATGTATTTAAGTTTTCCCTTTAGGTAGGTCCAGTGAAGCCAATTTTTGATTAGGCATCTCCTCTTTTATATATTTTTTCTTTCTTTCTTTTCTTTTCTCTTTTTCATTTGGATTGCTTTCAATCTTATATATTTTTCTTTTCTTTTAAGGGATTATTTTCAATCCTTTCTTTTTCTTTTTTCAAGTGAGGATTACTATATCTGGATAGTCCTTTAATGATTTTGAACTTCACTTTTATTTCCCTAAATTTGAAACTCAAAGCATTTCTTACCTTATAAGTATTTCATAGCTTTTACATCATTGAGCCCTAATCTTTTCTTCTCAATTGAAATTCCAGATTCTTAATACTTTAAAATATAATTTCCTTTGCTTTAAATAGTTAACTATAATGTTATTCTCTTATACTAAATATCTTAGGTTACAAAATTAATTTTTATTACAAAAATATTTCTTTAAATCTACCNCGCGCGCGTGTGTGTGTATGTGTGTGCGCGCGCGTGTGTGTGTATGTGTGTGCGCGCGCGCGTGCGCGTGCGTGTGTGGATAGAGACAGACACACATATACATGCATACATACATATTCATACATAAATATATATACATATATACATATATACATCTATATAGAAATAATATATATATATATATAGTATATAGATCTATATATATATATACAATACAAAAGTTATACTTTGCGGGATTTTAATATTTTCTAACAACTAAATTGTTCTCACCTAAAAATAGAGGGACGACAAATACCTTATCATCAAATTTTCAAATATTTAATTTTATTTTCACATTAATTTTTTTTAGTAAGTTAAATAAGTTAATCTATTTTTAAATTTCATATNGATCCATATATATACAATACAAAAATTATACTTTGCTGGATTTTAATATTTTCTAAAAACTAAATTGTTCTCACCTAAAAATAGAAGGACAACAAATACGTTATCATCAAATTTTCATATATTTAATTTTATTTTCACATTAATTTTTTTTAGTAAGTTAAATAAGTTAATCTATTTTTAAATTTCATATACATAGAAAGTGTAATAAGTACTAACATATTAATTAATTTAATTATGTAACACATTAAATAATTTTTATGTGAAATTATCGAAAATATTTAATTTATAATTAATATATTAATTTAACCATGTAGTTTAATTAATTAATTATGTTTTGTTTAATTGGATTTTTAATTGATTTAAAATTTTAATAAATTTATGAAAATTTTATGGATTAACCAAAATTTCAAATAAATTTAATTAATTAATTCATTCATTCATTCATTAATATTTTAACTATGTTGTTTAACTTTTCATTTAATATTATACATGTTTAATGATATGTTTAAATAATTTAAGTATTAATTTTATTATTATAAACAACTAAATGATTATTATTTTATTTGAACTACTATGGATTCACTCAATTAATTATTACGTTAATTAAGTAGATTTATTATTGAATTGAGTGATCATGGGTTAACTAAATTCACTTAGGTTCTATTTAAATAAATAATGATTAAATGAGATGATTATTGGTTTAACTAAGTATTTTATTAATTAATTTAATTAATACTTTTCATAATTCCATTAATTTATTAATTGTTATTTAATCAATTTTATGAGTTGATTAGAGGATGAATGGCTTAATTTGATTATATTAACTTCAACCAATGATGATTAAGTTAATTTAAAATTTTAGAGCTTAGCTTCGGAAAATATATTTTTGAAACAATAAAAATATAAAATTTTTATTTTTTATGTCTTAAAAACACGTATTTTAATAATAAAATTTTAAAAAATAAGTAACAAATAAGCAAACATTTTTTTTAATTTTTTTTATATTCAAAATTTAAAAATCAAATAAAGGAAATAAACCTCCTTTAATTTATAATATCCTTCATTCCATTGATTCCGTTTATTAATAAACGTAAATCAAGATATAAGTATGTTTGGGGCAGTTGCAGCTTACTAATAAGATGCTGATAAGCAGCTGATCTATAAAAGCTGGTTGGTTGTTGATTTGCGCCATTGAAAAATAGTTGTTTTGCAGTTTTTTCTGATTAATGATCATTCAAAATAGTACAAAGAATAAAATGCATACCTCAATTAACGCTTAAAATCAAGATTGATTTAAAAAAAATAAAAAAAATTTAAAATTGCAATTAAAAATATGATAATATCAATTTTAAAATTCATATGATGTATGTCACGAGCTACGTCGTCCTCTAGGGATACCAACCAACTCTAATCACTATTGGTGGCAGAATTTGTCGAATTCTCTATCCATCAGAAGAAGTCACACTTTTATGTGATGCCCTACAGACACCTGTAGAACTCTCTCGTAGTTATATGTCCGACGTGACGTCAGCGGGGAAGTTTACAGTCTGCGGTAGCAAAGCACTCGCCGGGAGGTCCGTGAAATCCTTAAGCTCATTTTTTTCTGAGTGATTCAAAAGATAATCCATTAGTCATAAAAAAACTCAAAAGACAATCCTGAAGCTCAAAAAATTATGTATACCAACTAATTAATCTGTCACTACGAGAAAACAATAGACCTTGTAAAAAATGGGTTCTCAGTTGTCTTTAGCTCACTTAATATCAATCTCTTGAGTGTCACACATGTATATCACAAAAAAAGATTATCCATAATTAACTAAAAAACTGTGAGATAAAAAATAAGAGCTTAGTTTCCTTTATCAGGATTTCAAAAGTGAAACCAACCAACAACGACTAACAAACCATATAGGAGAACTCACAAGGTCGTACATCTCATCATGGACCTCAGAAACCCATAAAAAAACTAAAAGCAATCAAAAAAGGAGAAAAACTAATTTGAAACAACATAACTTTCAATATCTAAAATAGTAATAATCAATGGAGGATAAAATTAAGACGGCCTTTATAAATTGATAAAAGCAGTAGTCAATTGTATTTTTGTATGGGCACAAGATCTTTAAGGACTAAGTACACCAACCCCACTGAATTTGTCATAATAAGAATACAACATATCTTATAAAGTAAGGGTTCTTAGTTGCCTTTAGCTCACTGAATATCAGGCTCGTGTGTGTCGCATATGCATATCATCACAAAAAGACCTTCTAGAAGTACCTCAAAAGCCCAAGCATCAAAAAGAATATAGGAACTTGGTTGCCTTTATCTGAATTTCTCAGGTGACACCAACCAACAAGGACTAAATAGGTCATCCAAAAGTACCTAAAAATTCTCAGTATTGAAAACAAAAGAGGAATTTGATTGCCTTTACTAGAGTTTCACATGTCACATTGCCAACAGTGACTATTAGGCTATCCAGAATACACAAGGTAGAATATCTCATCATGAACCTCACAAAAAAAAAGTAATTAAAATAGGAGAAAATAAAGTACAAACAACACAAACCTTATAATATCTAAAATATCAATAATACAAGTGATATAAAATAAACATATTCTTTAAAAAATAAAAAAGAGCCATCCAATCAACATTCAACAATGGCGTCAGCAATCCGCTCTCTCAAATCAGTTATTTCTGCAGCACCTTCGCCATCCTTGGTGTAACCTTCTTGTGATTTCACTTCTGGTTGTCATATATATTGTCCTATGTGATATTCGAAAGCTTCTGACAAGCCATGTAAGTGGTCATTGTCAGCCATGCTGAAGTCTACATTAGCTAGAGAATGATCTCTCAAATATAGTTATGGAGTGTCATCATGACCACTACAATCTGCACCTGTTTTAAAAATGGATTTGTCAGCTTGTGATGTAGTACGACACGTTTATTATTCCACACTCCGAACTTTCTTTCAATTATGCCACATAAGGAGACATCCCTTTTGTTAAACATCTTCTTCCTGGCACGAGCAACATCGTTGTACCTTTCGAAATCAATAATGTGAAACTTCGTAGAAATGACTTCAGATATCCCCTCTGTAAATGATATTCCACATCTAACAAGTAATATTTATCTGTCCCAAATACAATAATTTGTAATAAAATAAAGAAATCTGAATGTGATTGTTATTCTTACGAACCTGAAGGTGGGTGCAAGAAGTCATGTCTTTGGTTTCTTGTTGCAAAAGTGAATTTACAACTATCATGTGCACTGTTCTCTCAATTAGTCATCACAAAAGCAAAGCACATGCTGAAGTTTCATACAACCATCATATTTTTTGTGGGTGATCTGTATCACCCCATATTTACCTTTTCATTATTAGATACTCGTGCAACCACATGGGTTCTATCAATCACTCAAATACAGTTCTGTTGGAAAAATAAAGTTGTGATTAGTCTCACAATACAATTTAATGTATGAATGAAATATATTTTACCTTAAAAATGGCATATACTGTGATTCATTTGCAATCTTTGTTGGAGTCGTCTCAAATGTTGGATCCTCTGGCTTCATCATATTTGACGACAAGCTGACAAGAGCTTTCAAACCCAATAAGAAATATCTGCTAATTGTCTCCGATGAATGTTGCAATTGCTCCATTGCTCCTCTCATTGATTCATTATGTGATAAAATGTAGATGATTATTGCTAACACTTTTCTTGATGCCATTCTTAAGGAGCCTTAGAGTCTGTGATGGTTATGTAGTTCATCGAGAAGATCCATAAATGTGTGTTTTTCATACGAAACATGTTATTGAAGTTTGTGGGGTGTCATTGTAGTAGCTCCCCAACCCATTTATCACCAATATAAGTGGATGTCATTCATGGGAGTTCAATCAATGTATGTTATAGCATCTGTACGACAAAACTACTTCTGCCACAATCTTTCTTCTTAGGCTCTCTCACCGTGAATCCATGCTAAAGAAGTGCTCATTTCAGGTAATAAGTGTGCATCAAATAATGTTAAAAAATATCTAAAATCTGAAGACAAAGTATATGGGTATAAATAAATACAGTGCAACATATAGAGTGTTCGTGCTAGAAATGATAACATCTAATTTAAATAACCCATGAAACGAACGAAAAAAAAACCAAAGCCACTAAACAATAACTCCACAAAATCAATTGTCCATAGAAAAATGTAAATAGTCGACCTGTAGTTCGGGGGTCATCTTCGTAAAATATGTATGTGAATTGGACACTCCAACAATTTCAAGGAGTTCGGAAAGAACGACTTATCTGATCTAACTTCAGGATATGTCTCCACGACTTGAAAAAGCCATCTTTGGAGGTGTCATATGAAGTACCAGCTTGAATTGTGCACACTTCCACCAATTTTGTTATTTGACGTTTGACAAAAGTAACTAATTATTTTTTCATTTTCTCCACCCTAGGTTGCTTTACTTGACATTTCAACTACAACTCCTTTTAGCTTAGGTTGGGGCTCTCACCAGGGCCACTTACCTGCTCAGTCTCGAAGTCCTCTGGTATGTCAGCAAACTCATGCTCACTTAGGGTGAGCACATGTGTGCCCGTTGACCGACCTTTTTGTAAATCAACGATTACTAGAATTTGATGACACTACTAGAAGATTTAAATTCCAGTAATGATGCCAAAAACTTGACTGTGATTTTATATATATATATATATATTTGATTTAATAAAGATGTATAAATATAATATTTAATAATGTTAAAGTCGATTTGTCAACGCAAGTATACGTATCGCTCAAGTAATATGGGGCTCNGTAAGCAGCAAATTTCCTTAGAAAATGAAATCTGAAAAATTTAGGCGTAGGCGCTTGAGGCGCCAAATTCGTGAAAACACCCAGCTCACTTAAAAACCATGAAATCACTCAGTAAAACTCCATTTTTACTGCTTGGGGCATCTTCTACCTCTAAACCATGACCTAGGGCTTCACATTGTGCAAGTTATAGAAGATTTTAGAGGCCAAAGATCTTAGATTTCATCTTTTCTTGGTAAGAGCTTCACTTTAACTTTAAAATTTTTTATTTTCACCATGGATTTTTCCTACATTATGAAAGATCCAAAATTTTGGGATTTGATGAAAAAGCTTTAAGAAAACCCATGGTGAAAAGATTCTTACCAAATAATCATCCTTGCGGAGTTAAATTTTTTATTTTATAGTTTATTTGAATTTAATTTGGATTTTCATAGAAATTTCAATGGCTACACGAGTAAAGAGAGGAAAGCCGACGAGAGATTTTGACGTGAGGAGATTCATCAATTACAAGGCCCAACTCTATTACAACACTCACATGGAATCAAGAAAGTTGATCCAGGAACGAGCATTTGCTTATTCGGGTGGCGAGATCGAGAGGCTGAACATCGTCAGAAATTGGGAGAGGTTTTGCTACTTCACTTCAATACTTATTGTGCCAATGATACGAGAGTTTTATGCAAACTTGCGGTTCACTACTGATGATTACATCCTAGTGATAGGTAAGCAAATTGAGTTTTTTGGAGAGAGAATAAATGCTTTTTATGGACTGAGGAATGTATTCCATTATGCTTATGCTTCATTTGTGATGATTGATTCATCACTAGATGAAGTGATTGCCTTTCTGACTGATGGAAGAGGAGAATGGAAAATTAAGAATAACAAGAAAGTTAACTTCTCTGCTTTCAAGATGACTTATCAGTCAAATGTGTGGCATTACTTCGTCTCTGCTAAATTATTGTCAACTAATCATTTGAGCTGCATTGAGAAAATGAAGGTAGTAGATGTTGTGCTCTTATAGTTCATCATACTCAGAGTGTAGCTAGTAGTGCTACAACTAGTGGTTTAGGTTATCCTGCCTTGATTTTCACTTTATGTGAACAATCAGGAGTAGAATCCCATAGAAATGAGGAAAATCTACAACCACAAAATCTTATTGGAAAGCATACGGTTCAGAGATTTGAATCATTTGTTGAGTCTAGGAGTGGAGGTAGTGATAGCCCTCTACATCTGCAGTAAGGGCATCTACTTCTCACTCTGCTTCACTTGAAAATATTATGGAATAACTTATGATTCAACAAATAGATATGGAGAATATGCAGACTAGGATCGGAGAAATTTAAGCAAGAAGTGCTAATAATGATGAGTATAAGCATAGCAGAGTTCAACATGATATAGTCTATCAGGAGGCTATGGTTAGATATCTTAGGGTTGAATACAATGTAGAATTTCCAACTTGCCCCAGCTTCACTCCTAATGCTTTTGTTCATGATGAAGAAGAAGAAGAAGATGATGGTGATGATGATGATGAGGAAGGCAATGAAGACTGATATTTTTAGCAGTTTAGTTTGTTTCTTAGTTTGGTGGTTTGTTATTTATATTGTATTGTTACGTATTTTCTTTAAAACTGTTGTAGTAAGAAATTTCATTTTAATGTTGTACTGTGAACTGTAATAGAAACTATAGATTTTTACTTTTTCTGCTTTTTTAGTATTTTCAGCTTTTGTTTCTGTTTTTAATTCTCAACAAATCTTTTACAATATATTATGTTTCATTTAATGCTTTAAATCCTGTCTGTATTTTTAAAGTTAGTACCTGCAGTATACTGACCGACCTTTTTGTAAATCAACAATTACGAGAATTTGATGACACTACTAGAAGATTAAATTCCAGCAACAATGCTAAAAACTTGACTGCGACTTTATATATATGTGTTTGATTTAATAAAGATGTATAGATATAATATCAATATATGTTAAAAGTCAAATTTGTCAAGCAAGACTTTATAGATGTGTCTAATTTGATTCAGATGTATAAATATAATATTCAATAATGTTAAAGTCGAATTTGTCAACGCAAGTATACGTATCAGGGTTCTAATGGAGTCCTAGATATCAATCCCACAGGGAGAAATAGAACACTACGGACTAAGATTTAATAAAAAGTAATACTTCAACTATAACAACGTTCAAGTTGCTTATCTGTCACTAATNAATAAAAAGAATTAGTTTAATTTATATTATGCCAAATAGGAGCATACCTATTCTTTACCCTTTGGTCCAGGCATAAAGAAGATTGACTAATCCTATGCTTGGTTTCTGATTCTGCGGCTAGGCTGGGAGGATATCAGCTCTCACTTCGGAGCTCCCACGTTCCCCTCACCTGAGGGCNTAAAAGTAATACTTCAACTACAATGACGTTCAAGTTGCTTATTTGTCACTAATAGGCAATTGAAATAAGTAGATAATTTGGATAATAACTAATTATAGAAAATAACAGTCACTAATAGGCAATTGAAATAAGTAGATAATTTGAATAATAACTAATTATAGGGAATAACGTTAATTACAATTGAAATAAGTAGATAATTTTGGATAGTAACTAATGATAGAGAATAACGTTTAATTNGTAATATAGGATTTTAATGGAGTCCTAGATATCGATCCCACAGGGAGAAATAGAATACTACGCACTAAGATTTAATGAAAAGTAATACTTCAACTACAATAGCGCTCAAGTTTCTTATCTGTTACCAATAGGCAATTGAAATAAGTAGATAATTTTGGATAGTAACTAATGATAGAGAATAACGTTTAATTGTGANTTCAATATATAATTTGGATAGTAACTACAACCTACATGTTTAAATGATGTCATTAAGACTTTTCACTACAGACATTGTGTCCAACTGACACTCCTGCAGTGACCCACTATGGCCCAAGTGACCAGTTATTACTATAGTTTCTCACTATGGCCTATAAGGCTAACCTCTGCCATTACAGCTTTTTACTATAATCTCTATGGCCAATCGACACTCTTACAAAGATCCACTATTACCTATGTGACCAACTACTATATTTGTTTTCCACTACAACTTATGTAGTCAGCTACTGTCATTGTAGTCTTCCATTACATTTTACAACTACGACCTATGAGGCTAACTGCTACTATAGCTTTCAACTATAACATCTATGGCAAACTGATGCTACTGCAACTACCAACAATGGCATGTGTGACCAACTACAATTATATTAGCAACTGCTAGTATAACTTCCATTTATAACTTCTGCAGCCAACTAACGTTTCTCCAACTACGGCCTCTGTGACCAACCGACATTATTGCAACCCAGATTACATCTTTATGACTAACTACTGCATTTGTAACAAGCAACTACAATCTTTGTGAACTGATATCACTATTATTAACAATAGCTATATTTGTTGTAGCTCAGTCACAACTATTAAAGCTGGATGACTATTGTACACCAATAATTATTAGCATTGTAATTTCATATTCTCCAATTCAAGAGAAGTGCGGGCTCATGTACTTACATTCGCATAGTGAATTATTTTGACTGGCTCGGTCTCTATAGTTTCTTCACTTTCTAGGATTTTTTCAGATAAAATATATTGGTTGTCCCTCCTAGTTTTCTATTGTCCCAATAAATCTCAAATCATCAATCTCACTATCTAAACGAGCATTGAAGTCCCCATAGCATGATAAGAAAAGGAGCACTCGTTAATCTTGCATGATTAGATAAAGTAACATTAAAATTAGCACCTACGAACCAAGGTTAATCTAATAAATGAGAAATTCGCAAAAGATGTACATAAAAAATGCACAAATCAAATTAAAATGTGATCTCTAATGTTAATGGGTATAACTCGATTAAAATTACTAAGAACACTAACATTATCATTATCACATCTTGCTTAAAACCAAGCTTTCTTTAGGCATGTGGAAGTTTAGAAATATTCAGCAATAATTCAAGACTAAAATTATATATTATAACTTCTATAAGAAAATCTTAATCATGTCAATAGAGGTCAAGTCACCCAAATACCTAATATTCCATATTAAAGCATCGGTCATTTAATTATATCTTACAAATAATATATCTAGTACTATGAAAAGTGTATACATAACTGAAATTATTAAATTACAAAAAAATTGGTCTTAATATAAATTCTAGGCTCAATCATTGATAAAATATACATAAGAAAAATGCCATCTTGTTCTAAAATTTCTCCTTTTTTTTGTGTTCATAAAGCATACCAACATAAAATAATTTTAGACTCTCTAAATAAATTGATATTTTAATTTATATGTATTAATTTTATGCATTTTCTTTTGGCAAATCAACTAAGCAAGTGACTTTGAATTTGTGTCATCATGTGAGAATGAGAAATTCCCAACCCATATCATCTAATTAGTCGGTCCTGTTATCTTCAAATTCTCAATGATTTCATGGTGACACGTATAATTGCATTGGTTCGGTAGTTCAAAAAATCACCTAAATGCTTGATTCATAAATATCAATGTTTCGGGTGCTCTGCATGTAATTATCCCTTAAAATATTTACATATATATATATATATATATATATATATANTGATACCGACTCTCACTTCGGAGCTCCCACGTTCCCTTCACCTGAGGGCTAACATCTACACATCAGCACCCAAACGATAGGACCGAATTGGGGGTTTTAGTCTGTCACTCTAAAATCTCAAATTCTACGCCCGATAGTAATATTTTCCTATTTATTTGCACCCAACTTTCAAGGGCTTTGACCTCCCTGAATCTTGGATGTAATCTTCACTTTAGTTGTAAAACTCAACATATTTTAACAAATCAATTGGCCAGATTGAAAGTAAATTAAGAT
>JXCR01132247.1:79337-102659 GCA_002079205.1 Phalaenopsis hybrid cultivar
TTTACTAATGGGTTTCATAGGGTAAACCCACTCTTCCTCTCCAGCTTCCACTCCAGAAAGTTGGCAAAGTGCATAAATAAGTTCAGGATGTCCTAGACCTCCACTAGTCTCACTCCTTATCGTAGTCAATATATTCTTGAAAATAATATTCCCCACATTTATAGTTTTATTATTCTAAATACAGAAATTCAGAATAGCTCTATCTCTAGTTACCTCACTATGGTGGTAAGTCGGTAACAGAGTAGAGGAAATGAAATAGTGTCACGCCTTAGAGGTGGCATTTAACATGGAAGCAGAAAAGTTTACTCGTTCTCGCTGCTTTATCTTCCACGTTCCTTTCCCATCAGTGAGAAAGTTAATCACATCATTGAGGGGTTCTTCCATCGTACTAAATGATTCATAGTGGCAGATATAAGAATCAGGGACTTCATAAAAAGTGTTAATGCGGGTGGCGGTAAATTCCACAGGAAATCCACGCACTTGTACAATTCCGTCTTCAGAATAAATCACATTGGCATAGAACTTTTTCACCACATTTGCATCGGCTTTATTGGTGGTGTAACAAAAGTTTTCCCACCTCCGCTCTGCAATAATCTGTTCAACTTCTCCTCCCGGACTCTCAAAAACTCAATCTTGAATAATTTTTTTTTTCCTTTAGGTATCGAAGTGAATCGAGTTTGAGCCATCACATTGACGAAGCGTGAATTGTCGAACTCAACTCTTCTCTTTTGACTTGGAGCCATTTTTAATCTAATCAATCAAAGAAAATTTCCAAAAATTACTTCAAATACGTAAATAATGGCTTCCAATGGTAATTCAAACAGTTCAACATTAAGATCCATGATTTTCTTCCAGATTTTCTTCACATTTTCAAATTTTTGGGTTTCCTTAATGTGGAAGAAATACATCGTGAAAATCAAATATATTTAGCTTGGAGTGAA
The DNA here is from genome assembly GCA_002079205.1 of Phalaenopsis hybrid cultivar. Classification (NCBI taxonomy): domain Eukaryota; kingdom Viridiplantae; phylum Streptophyta; class Magnoliopsida; order Asparagales; family Orchidaceae; genus Phalaenopsis; species Phalaenopsis hybrid cultivar. Next base: position 80,279 of record JXCR01132247.1, read on the forward strand.
GCTCTTACCTAAAGAAGATCAAATCCAATACCAAACAGCCTTGAAATTGTCTCCCAATCCAAGATCTATCAAGCCCTAATTCGAAAATGGTGTTTTTAGGAGGAAGGGGATGATGAATAGTGGCGGTTGACCGGTCAAATTGCAGTTAAATAGGTATTTTTGCGATCCCACCGATGACAGGCTCGATGGCGCCGTCGGCGCGCTTTATTGTATTTTTAACACAAGTCTCAGGAAATTTCTGCCGTCGACGATGTCGAGGGTGCCGTCGGCGGGCTCTATTGATTTGTCCAAATTCCATATTTTTGTGATTTTGAACAATTCTAAGCCTAAACGACATCCGTTTAATCTTTATAAACATAATTTAAATAGTTAAATGATGTACTTAACACATACAGACTTTCACAAAACAAAAAATCACATTTATATATAAATNATTAAGTGCTTTTGGTTAAATTTCAATAAATATTAAATATAATTAGATGTCAATTTAGTCGGTGGATCTTTTCTTATTTCATCCACGTTTTTTCATTTTAAATATTTAGTTAACTCTCGTTCTAAGAAGAATATTTACAGGCTGTGCATGAGCTATTTTAATATTAGCCAACACCTGGATTAGCCTTGAAAGATTCTTTGACAACTAATTTAAACAAAAAAAAATAAATTTACTTTCAATTTCATTGTTAATATGTTAATAAACATATTTATCCACGATAAATGATTGAGGGTTTAATTTGTCACAATTTAGGGGCCCGTTTGAGGCAGCTTATAAGTGCGGAGGCGTTTTTGAAAACTTCGCAGTACCGTTTGGTTCGCGTGTTTTACCCACTTATCCGAAAACGCGGTTTCATTTTTACACTAAACGCAAGCCGTGGGTCGAACGCTGCAGTCGACCCGCGGGCCACGTTTCAGGATAAACTACTTATCACAGCTAGTACTTTTAGACTCAATTTTTTTCCAAAAAAAAAAGGCAGATATTTATTTTAAAATTTAATTTTTTTAAAATAAGTAGGATAAAAAATTATCATATATTAAAAATAAATTTTATGACATTCTAAATATAGTTTTGATAAGTAATTAAAAAATATAGTGTCTCTAAATATTGCAAGTTTCTTCTAAAAATGTACATCGCTTTCAACAAATTTAATGCTATGGAATAAATTTCAAAATGGTTTTTTAATCTTTACCCCACTAATTCAAAATATGTGTAAGTCATGTAAATCTTGTAAATAGTTTGACCATCTCAATCAGAAGATATATTCTGAAAACTAAAAGAGGAAATGTAACTACAATATTGAATCTTAATAAAAAAGCAAAGAAAAAATTGGTCATAGTTTGAGGATGAAAATGAAATGTAGGGCTNTGCTTTCAACAAATTTAATGCTATGGAATAAATTTCAAAATGGTTCTTTAATCTTAACCCCACTAATTCAAAATATGTGTGAGTCATTTAAATCTTGTAAATAGTTTGACCATCTCATCAGCATGACAAGAAAATAAAGAAGGAGCTAACCAATCTGAAGATATATTCTGAAAACTAAAAGAGGAAATGTAACTAAAATATTGAATCTTAATAAAAAAGCAAAGAAAAAATTGGTCATAGTTTGAGGATGAAAATGAAATGTAGGGCTAAAGTAATTAGAATATATGCTCAAAAGAAGAATAGAAGGTATCAGTTGTTTATTGAATGTTGATTGAGAAAATAAAGGATTATGGCCAAGAGAAGTCTTGCTCAAATTTTCAACATAAAATAATAGTTGAAGTCAAGGTTCAGAAAATAGGGCCGTGCATTGAACTGGTGGAGGAGGGTGTTCAAGATTCAACAGTTGAACGGTTGTTGAACCGGATGACGTCATAAATATAAGAAAATAATAAATATAACTTAAATGATATAAAAATTAAATGAAATTCAGTATGGAAGGTCAATAAGAAAGAAACATAATCAAGAAAATATAAAAGCGTAAAAAAGATGGTAACATACTAATAATGATGCACAATTCTCCAAAAATAAAGAAAATAAAGCTATAAATGATTAAAATAAGACACATTTTTTATGATATCAAAAGATTCAAATCATTCTTCGTGGTTTTCAATAAAAATATGACTTACGATAAAAAAATTACACTTTAACAGGTTGACCGGTTTGAATACCAGTTGACCGATTTGACCACTAGTTCCACTCAATTCTTTCCAGATCGATGTGGAGCCGGTTTTTAGCCAAATCAAAACCAAAACACAAGATGGTTAGTTTATTTTTTAAAACACTGGTTGAAGGTCAATCTATTCATAATTAAATGAATACAATCAACATCCCTTGAAGTTTATTGATGCGTCATCAATAAATTTTATCATTTAACATGAATCTCGAGGGATTTATTAAGAAAAAACATATTTTGATGCAACTTAAATATCCTCCAGAGCTACAATTCATATTGAAACCGACCATCTCGGTAAGACAGACCTAATAATGTCAAAATTAGTCAAATTTGAGTTCGATCAAGCTCAAATCAATCTAGTAAATCAATTTCAGAGGCTTCGGGTAGTTAATTAGAGGGTGAAATGAACTCCAAATTTGATATACTTGTAATTAAATCATGCGACTCGATGTGAAGAACCCAACAAGCCCAAGATCATTGTATTATGAGATCATTAAGCCCATCAAATCATTAAATGACCCATTATAATCAATAGAGATCAATTTGAGCAACCAAATTAGGTGGTTATTAGAATTATTTGTTAAATGACCAAATGCCCCTTCTTCAAGGCTATAAAAGGACACCCATTCTTCAATTGGTAGAGAGATAATGAGAAGGAATCAATGTCGAGTGTTGTTCTACAGTAAAGACCCGACAATAACTTGTTCTACAGTGACACGTTGACCGTCGTCTGCCTGTCACATTGATCATTGCATGTTGGCCCCTTTTTGTTGTCGTCAGTGAAATCAATTATGTAACAACATATCTCTAAATACAAAGAAATAATGTATCTTTATTTTGATGTAATGACATATCTCTGAATATAGTGTAACCAAATATTTCAAAACAATACAACAGCGTATCCGAAACACGATATAAGAAAACAACTAAGTATTGAATATCCAACGATAACTTTCAAAGATAATGGCTTATGAACATGTTATTCTGAATACGATAACTTTTTTCGAACTCCTAAAATTTTTTATACGTTTTATACCAACAAGTACTGTCTCACACATAAAATAACAAACTCGAGTGAAGGGCCCCAACCACGAACAAGTGTAACATCAACTATGGCTTCTCTGAACAACTAATCCTCTTACAGTGATCCCCTATGACCTACGTGACCAGTTACCATTGTAGCTTCCCACTACTACCCATGCAATCAACCATTATCATTGTAGCCTTCCACTACGACCTCTGTGACCAACTGAAGCTCTTGCAACTAACAATTATGATAGCCTCTTTGGACAACTGATGCTCTTGCAACATCCCACTATGGCCTATTTGACCAGCTTCCCACTGTAGCATACATGACTAACTATTGTCATTACAACTTTCCATCACAGCCTCTGTAGTCAACAATGATTTATGTGACCAGTTATTATTGCAACTTTCCACTACAACTTATGTGGCTAATGACCGACCTTTTTTTGTAAATCAACAATTACAAGAATTTGATGACGTTACTAGAAGGTTTAAATTCCAGCAACGATGCCAAAAACTTGATTGCGACTTTATATATATATGTTTGATTTAATAAAGATGTATATATATAATATTCATAATGTTAAAGTCGAATTTGTCAATGCAAGTATACGTATCGCTCAAGTAATATAGGGCTCTAATGGAGTCCNGTCTAAGTCTAACAACATCATTTGAGACTCTTTCACATTTAAAAGTAGCACACAGTTCTAAGAAACTAGCGAGGTGTAAGTTTGGATCTTCATTTGGTGTACCTCCGAATTGATTGTTTTGTACCATTTGGATAATAGCAGTTTTAAGCTCAAATGAATTAGCAGCTACATCAAGATTTTGGATAGATAACTGAAATTCATCTCCTGTAGGATTTGCATAATCTCGTAGGGGTCTAGGTTGGTGTTCATTTTCTATTCCTTGATTGTTCATCGCATAATCTCGTAGGGGTCTAGGTTGGGGTTCATTCTCTATTCCTTGATTGTTCATGTTGTTGTAATCTCGTAGGGGTCTAGGTTGGTGTTCATTTTCTATTCCTTGATTGTTCATGTTGTTTTCGTAGGATTTGCATAATCTCTTAGGGGTCTAAGTTGGTGTTCATTCTCTATTCCTTGATTGTTCAGGTTGTTTTCCATTGTATAAGAATTTCTAGGTTCTCTTCTTAATCTTCTAATCCTTCTAACAGTGCGTTCTAATTTCGAATCGTAGAGGTCTAGGTTGGTGTTCATTTTCTATTCCTTGATTGTTCACATTGTTTTCCATTGTGTCAGGATTTCTAGGTTCTCTTCTCAATCTTCTAATTTTTCTAACAGTGTGTTCTAATTCCGAATCGTACGGTATAAGATTTTCAGGTCCAAATTTACGCATACAATTAGAGATCAGTACACAGTAAAATAGTTAACTAAATATGAAAATAAGTTGCAATTCAAGTAAAAAATTTCTAATAATCCTAATTTGTCTGTTACTCTAATTATGATTTTTGTTTACTCCCCGGCAATGACACCAAAAACTTGACAGCGAATTTATATATGCTTAAAAATATAAGTATTTAATATTGTTACTAAAAGTTTTAATTCCTCAGCAACTGCACCAAAACTTAATAACAGTTATAGATTCGATAAAGGTGTATGTATAAAATATTCAATAATTGTAAAGTCACACTTATCAATTCAAGTATACGTATCGCTCAAGTAATATAGGGCTCTAATGGAGTCCTATATATCGATCCCACATAGAGTAATATTAGAACTACGAACTAAGATTTTAGAAAAGCAAACTTAATCGCAATAATGGAATTCAAATTGCTTATCTGTCAGTAATAGGCAAGTGAAATAAATATGTAATTTTAATAACTCTTAAACAACTAATTATACTAATAAGGTTTTTAATGTGATATTCAATATATATGAAAGCATCATTCTCCTCTTTAAGAAATTATAGAGAATGAATAAAGTGAATCAGTTCAAATTAAATTGTGTCAAATAGAAGCATACCTATTCTTTACCCTTTGGTCCAGGCATAAAGAACATTAACTAATCCTATGCTTGTTTACTGAATGTGCGGCTAGGTTAGGCAAATACCGGCTCTCACTTTTGAGTTCCCATGTTCCCCTCGCCTGAGGGCTAACATCTACACTTAAGCACCTAAACGATAGAACTGAATTGGGGATTCTGCTCTGTCACTCTAAAATCTCCAATTCTACGCCCGATAATTTTATTTCCTTATTTATTTGCACCCTTGTCACTCTAAAATCTCCAATTCTACGCCCGATAATTTTTATTTCCCTATTTATTTGCACCTATTTCCAAGGGCTTTGACCTCCCTAAATCTTGTATGTAATTATCACTTTAGTTGTAAAACTCAATATATTTTATCAAATCAATTGGCCAGATTGAAANTGTAATATCAGCTCTTCCATAGAAAACTTCTTTTCCTTAATTTGAGTGCTACTGTTAAATTCTGGAGGATAAGAAGGTCTATAATTAACATTTCCTTGGTTGGATGAATTTCTTAATGGGTTCATTGGGTTGTTCGCCCATTGTTGATTTGTAGAAGAATTTTTATTCCAATTAAAATTTAGATGATTCTTCCAACCAGGTTGTTTTCCCATTGTTGATCTGTAGAAGAATTGTTATTCCAATTAAAATTTGGATGATTCAAAGGTCTATAATTAACATTTCCTTGGTTGGATGAATTTCCTAATGGGTTCACTAGGTTGTTCGCCCTTTTTTGATTTATAGAAGAATTGTTATTCCAATTAAAATTTGGATGATTCTTCCAACCTGGGTTCTATAGTTAACATTTCCTTGGTTGGATGAATTTTCTTGTTCGCCCAGTTGAATTATAGCAGAATTTTTATACCAATTAAAATTTGGATGATTCTTCCAACCTGGGTTATAATAGTTTGAATAAGGGTTGTTGAGTCTATTAATAGCATTTAAAGTCTCATATGAAGGTTGAACATCCATAAATTGCCCTGATGAATTCTCTTTCATCATAATAGGTGTTGAAGAATAATTCATTCCATAATGATCTAATTTCTTTAATATTGCAGCAATCTACGAAGCTAACATAGATATTGCATCAGAATCATGGATACTAGCTACTCTTTTAGGATTTACCCTTCATTGAAAATTGTTGGTAGTCATTTCTTCTATTAATAAATAAGCCTCATCAAAAGGTTTTGAATTGGTAGCCATCTCTTCTATTAACGAGTAAGCCTCATCAAAAGGTTTTGACATTAACGAACCACCAGCCGCAGCATCTATAATCGATCTAAGAAATCACACACTTCCATTATAAAAAAGTTTGATCTATCAACCAATCTAGTAAAAAATGATGAAGGCATTTCCTAAGAAGATCATTAAATCTCTCCCAAGCTTCATATATTGACTCTCCATCAATCTGACAGAATGATGTTATGTCATTTCTAAGTTTAGTAGTTTTGGATGGAGGGAAATATTTGGAGAGAAATTTCTGTGAAAGTTCTCACCAAGTTCTAATAGATCCTGTTGCTAACGAACTTAACCACATCTTAGCCTTATCCCCCAGTGAAAAAGGAAAAAGTCTAAGTCTAACAGCATCGTTTGAAACTCTGTCATATTTAAAGGTAGCACATAATTCTAAAAAACTAACGATGTGTAAATTAGGATCTTCATTTAGTGTACCTCCGAATTGATTATTTTGTACCATTTGGATAATAGCAGGTTTGAGCTTAAATGAATTAGCAGCTACATCAAGATTTTAGATAGATAAGTGAATTTCATCTCCTGTAGGATTTGCATAATCTCATAGGGGTCTAGGTTGGTGTTCATTTTCTATTCCTTGATTGTTCTTTTGTTCTAATTCCGAATCGTAGGGTATAAGATTTTCAGGTCCAAATTTTATGAGAAATCAGTACACAGTAAAATAGTGAACTAAATATAAAAATAAGTTGCAATTCAAGTAAAAAATTTCTAATAATCCTAATTTATCTGTTACTCTAATTATGATTCTTGTTTACTCCCCGGAAACGACGCCAAAAACTTGACAGTGAATTTATATATGCTTAAAAATATAAGTATTTAATACTGTTACTAAAAGTTTTAATTCCTCAGCAACTGCACCAAAACTTAATAACTGTTATAGATTCGAAAAAGATGTATGTATAAAATATTCAATAATTGTAAAGTCACACTTATCAATGCAAGTATACGTATCGCTCAGGTAATATAGGGTTGTAATGGAGTCCTATATATCGATCCCACATAGAGTAATATTAGAACTATGAACTAAGATTTTAGAAAAGCAATACTTAATCGCAACAATGGAATTCAAATTGCTTATCTATCACTAATAGGCAAGTGAAATAAATATGTAATTTTAATAACTCTTAAATAACTAATTATACTAATAAGGTTTTTAATGTGATATTCAATATATACGAAAGCATCCTTCTCCTCTTTAAGAAATTATAGTGAATGAATAAAGTGAATCAGTTCAAATTGAATTGTGTCAAATAGGAGCATACCTATTCTTTACCCTTTGATCCAGGCATAAAGAACATTGACTAATCCTACGCTTGTTTGCTGAATCTGCGGCTAGGTTGGGCGTATACCGGCTCTCACTTTGGAGTTCCCATGTTCCCCTCGCCTGAGGGCTAACATCTACACTTCAGCACCTAAACGATAGGATTGAATTGGGGATTTTGCTCTGTCACTCTAAAATCTCCAATTCTACGCCCGATAATCTTATTTCCATATTTATTTACCCAATTTTCAAGGGCTTTGACCTCCCTGAATCTTGTATGTAATTATCACTTTAGTTGTAAAACTCAATATATTTTATCAAATCAATTGGCCAGATTGAAAGTAAATTAAGATCAAAGTGAAAAGATCATCACAACTTCTATAATTGGCCAGATTGAAAGTAAATTAAGATTGAAGTGAAAAGATCATCACAATTTCTTAAACGTTCATGGCTCAACCAACTCAAATCACCATTTCACAAATCTCAAGACAAGGAGAAAGAAAGAGAAAACTACTCAGAACTCATGGGAAAGACACAACAAAACTCGGAATTCATATATAAAAGCAAACTCATACAAACTACAACAAGTAAATAAACATATCTCTAATTTCTCCCCAAGCAAACTCCTCGAAGTTCCTCTAAACCTCTTCCTTTCTTTACAGCACACAGAATTCCTCTTTGAAGAGGCAAGGAGGAAGAAATCTCTCACTTTCCCTCTACTCTTACAAACTCTCCAAGAATTCCTCACAATTTAGACTCTCTACGCTTTCCCAACACTTAACTCTTGAGCCTCCTCCTCCTTATTTTCGACCAAAGACTTCTCTTTAAAGATGTGGATGAGTTTTCCCAAGAGTTGCCTAAGCATCCCTCCAAAATTCTTCCTCATCTAATGCATTGTTGGACATAACCACCGAGCTCGCCATCAGCGGCCTCGAGGGTGCCGTCGGCGGGCCTTCTAAGTGAATTAAATCTGGAGTCTCGGGAAAAGTCCACCGTCGGCGCCATTGGGCTCGCCTTCGGCACCCTAGTTCAAATCTTCACATTTTGGTCCTTTTCACTCCAAATTCGCTCTTTTTTGCATCTTTTTGNAGTTCATTGTTGGGCTCGTCGTTGGCGCCCTAGTTAAAATCTTCACATCCTGGTACTTTTTGCTCCAAATTTTCTCCTTTTTGCCTCTTTTTTCTCCAATGACCCTAATTCATCACTCCTGCAACAAAACATCAAAAATACATTTCCTTAAAGTGCAATATCATCAAAAACAGTATAAAATTGGTATGAAAATCTCAAAATATTTTCCTTTGGTCGATCCTCCAACTTTTGTGGGAGGCTTGACAATTGAAAATAATGCTTACAGAGTAGTGGAGGACACAATGACCTAAAAATCTATTGGTTAGAGGCAAAAATGTGTATCCCCTCTGCACACTAGAGTTCTAATACACTAAAAATATATGCATTTTTAGACCCATATTTTACACTCATTTTTTGTGCTATTGCACTTTAATGAAAGATATTTTTTATGTTTTCCTGCAGGTTATTGATTTTTAGGACTTGGAGAAAAAAGGATGAAATTTGGAGTTAAAATGGAGAATATGAAAAGTTGCTCAGCGCCGATGGCGCCGTTTGACAGAGAGCAAGGAGTTAATTGGCGGAACACTGGTGCCGATGGCGCTTATGGCGGTGCAGATCCTATTTCTAGAAGATTGAATGAATCTGGATGCTTTTTGAAGAGTTTTTGGATGCACCTATTGTAGAACCNTGATGGCGTCGTTTGACAGAGAGCAAGGAGTTAATTGGCGGAACACTAGCGCCGATGGCGCTTATGGCGGTGCATATCCTATTTCTAGAAGATTGAATGAATCTGGATGCTTTTTGAAGAGTTTTTGGATGCACCTATTGTAGAACCAACTCTAAGCTCAATTAGGGGCTGAAATTCATCAAGAAAGGGCTCTCTTGGACTCTCTCTTGGTTTCTCTTTGTTCCACTTCGTTCCTTTAGCGTCATTTCTCATTTTTATCTTCATTCCACCACCATTTTGGAGCCCATTAGTGAGTTTTATTAAGAGTTTAGAGTATTTGTAGTGAGATTAAGTGTGAATTCTCCTCTAAGATATTGGAGAAGGAGAAAAGGGAGAGATTTCTTCTTCCTACATTTCCTATGAGAGGCTACAATGGATTTACTTTGAGAAAGAGTTTCAGATAAGTGTTGTTTGTTTATTAGTATTGTATGAACTTTATTTTATATATAAAATTTATGTTTTTTTGTATCTTTCTCTTGAAGTTTGAGTAGTTTTCTTTATCTTTTTATCTACTCTGAGATATGGTGAAATGATGAGATAATATGGATGTGCTAATATTAAAATATAAAATAAATTGTGATGATTTTTCAACTCCAAACTTAATTTAATTTTCAATCTAGCCAATTTAATTATTAAAATGTGTTGTTAAACATATGATCTGGGAAAAGGAATATGAGTTCTACAAGAGAGTGAGGATCACATTTGATTCCATGAAGGGGAATTTTATTCATAAAATTAAGTGCAAATAAATAGGAAAATATACTTTGTTGGGTGTAGAATTGGAGCATCTTTAGGGTGACAAACTAAAATCCCTAATTTGGTCTTCGTTTTTAAAAACTAAAGCGAGAGTTAGCATTCAGGTGAAGGGAAGTGGGAGTTCTTGAGTGAGAGCCAGTATGCTCTTAGCCTAGCCACGAATTTAGGGACTAAATCTGGGATTAGCCAATGATTTTCTATAACACTATATCAAGGTAGAGAATTACAACTACTCATATTTGGCACAATACATATTAAACCATTTACATCATCTCATTTTACCAAAACCTCATTGTAGCGGGAAAGATGTTTTTCACATAAGAAATCTTCATCACATAAACATAGTTTAATAGTTTAGTAGCTATTATTTAAACTTTGCATTTCAGTTTTGCTAATAGTTAAATAATTTAGTTTTGATCATACCTCAACATTTGAAATTAGTGACAATAATTTCATTTTACATCCTGTGAATTTCCTAGTAATTTTATCATTTCAAATTTAAACCTTCCCCATGGGATTGATATTTGGGGATTAAATAGAAGGTCTTTTATTACTTGATAATGATATGTATACTTGCGTAGAATCCCAACATTAATTGCTTAAACTTTATAATTTTTACACAACTATATTCTCAGGACCAAGTTTTTAATGCCCTTGTCGGGGAAGGTAACAGTAAATTAAACAGATTTAGAATTTTAGGAAATTTATAGTTAATCAAAAATCCAAAAAGAAATAAATTTTTATTTTAGTTTAAGAGTATTTCTTTCTTTGCTTATTATTCTTTGTTTATGCAAAATATTGGATCTAAAGGTTTAGTACCTTGCAATTCAGAATTAGAACGTACTATTAGAAAAATTTGAAAACAAAAAAAAGAAATTAATAATTTAAATGAAATGGCAAATAACTTAAATAATCAAATAAATGAAAATCGACAAAGACCTTTAAGAGATTATGCTAATCCGACAACAGATGAACTTCACTTGACTATTCAAAATCCTGATGTTGCTGCCAATTCATTTGAGCTTAAGCCTGCTATTATCCAAATAATACAAAATAATCAGTTTGGAGGAACACCTACTGAATATCCTAACTTACAACTTGCTTATTTTCTCGAAATTTATGCTACTTTTAAATATGATGGAGTATTTAATGATGTTGTTAGGCTTATACTTTTTTTTCATTAAGGGATAAGGCCAAGGCTTGGTTAAATTCATTAGCACCTAGATCTATTAGAACTTGGGGAGAACTATCACAAAAATTTTTTGCTAAATATTTTCCACCCTCAAAAACTGCTAAGCTTAGATACGATATTACATCTCTTTGTTAGTTTGAAAGGGAATCGATATATGAAGCTTGGAAAAGATTTAGAGATCTTCTTCAAAAATGTCCACACCATGCTTTACCAAATTTGTTAATAATTGAAACATTTTACAATGGATTAGTGGGATCACTCATATCTATTATAGATGCTGCTGTGGGTGGATCACTAATGTCAAAACCTTTCGATGAAGCATATTATTTAATTGAAGAAATAACTACTAATAATTTTCAATGACCCTCTAAAAGGGTAAATCCTAAAAGAGTAGCTAGTATTTATGATTCTGATGTAATGTCTATTTTAGCATCTCAAATTGTTGCTATTTCGAAAAAGATTGATCAAATTTGAGTGAACTATTCTCAAATACCCCCAGTATTAGAGGAAAATTCACTAGGACAGATAATTGATACTCAATCATCTTATAAAACTTTAAATGCTATAAATAATCAAAACAACAATCCCTATTCTAACTTTTATAATCTTGGATAGAAAAATCACCCTAATTTTAGTTGGAATAATTATAATAATTCGGTGAATCCTTCTGGAAATTTGAACAATCAAGGAAATCCTAATTATCGACATTATTATCCTCTTGGATTTAACTCTAACCCTAACCCACAAGTTAAGGAAAAGAAGTTGACGATGGAAGAAGTAATATCGAACATAGGAAATTAAATAATGAATTAAGGGGTTGGTATTAGAAATATTGAAAATCAATTAGTACGTATTGCTACTGCACTCAATAATAGACCTTTAGGAATTCTTTCTAGTACTTTGGAAGTTAATCCAAAGATTAAAATAAAGAGCAAATTAAAGTTATTCAATAACGAAGTGGAAAAGAAGTTGAAACAAGGATCCAAAGAAAAACTGAAGTTGATGAAGAGAAGGAAGAAATGGAAAGTGACCGAAATGAAAATGAACAAACACAAAGTCCTTAAAAAAACCATTACCTCCGTTTCCTCAAAGACTGAAGCAGAAGAATAAAGATAAACAGTTTACAAAATTTTTGAAAATCCTTAAGAAGTTAACGATAAATATTCCTTTTATTGAAGCTTTGGAACAAATGCCAAGTTATGTGAAATTTATGAAGGATATACTAAATAAGAGAAGGAAGTTTACAAATCATAAGACCATTGCACTCAGTAAAGAATGTAGTGTTATTATTCTAAAAAAGCTTCTTGAAAAATAAAAAGATCCTGGTAGTTTTACTATATATTATGCTATTGGTAAAACTTTTTTTAGAAAAGCTTTATGTGATTTAGGAGCGAGTATCAATCTTATGCCTTTATCGATTTATAAATGTTTAGATTTAGGATAGATTTTCCCAACTACTGTAACTCTTCAGTTAGCTGATAGATCAATAACTTATCCCAAAGGAGTTATAGAAGATGCATTAGTAAAAGTGGATAAATTTATTTTCCCTGTGGACTTTATAGTATTGTATATGGATGAAGATAAATAAATTCCTATTATTTTGGGGAGACCATTTCTTGCAATAGGGAGAGCTATGATAGATGTGCAAAAAAGGAGAATTAATGATGAGAGACAATGAACAAGAAGTAACATTTAACATTGCAAAAGCTATGAAATATCCTGCAATAAAAAAAGATAACCAATGTTTTAGGATGGAAGTAACTGATTATCTGAGTAATGAGCAGTTTAAGAATGAATTTAAAGATAAATTAAAGCAAGGAGAATTTCTTGAGAGTGAGGACGAAACAAAAGAAGAAGATTTGGATTATATTCAGGGCTAATTTGAAACTTTAGACTTGTTGGAAAATGATAATAAAAATCTTATTCCTTCAAGTATTAAACCCCCTGAACTTGAACTGAAGATATTACCTACCCATTCAAAATATGTATTTTTAAGAGATTCATCTACATTGCCTGTTATTGTGTCTTCTGAGTTAACTGAAATTCAATAACAAAAATTTACAGAGATGTTGAAGAGATATAAAAAGGCTTTTGGATGGACTTTAACAGATATTAAAGGAATTAGTCTTCAATTTGTATGCACAAAATTTTATTAGATGAATAATACAGACCTAAAGCTGATCCTTAGAGGATATTAAACCCAATAATGAAAGAAGTTGTTAAAATATAAATTTTAAAATGGTTAGATGTTGGAATTATATATCCTATTTCAGACAGTGCTTGGGTAAGTCCAATTCACTGTGTTCTGAAAAAAACAGGAGTGACCGTTGAAGAAAATGAGAAAAAAGAATTAATCCCAATAAAAAAAGTTATTGGTTGGCGAATTTGTATTGACTATAGAAAATTAAACATGGCCACCAAAAAAGATCACTTTCTTTTACCCTTTCTAGACCAAATGTTGGATAGATTGGTTGGAAATAAATAATATTGCTTTCTAGATGGATATATTGGTTATAACCAAATTCTTATTACTCTAGAGGATTAAGAGAAGATAACATTTACAAGCTCATATAGAACATTTGCTTTTTGTAGAATTCTTTTTGGACTATGCAATGCACCTACAACATTTCAAAGATGCATGATGTCAATTTTTAGCAATTTTATTGAACATGGAATGAAAGCGTTTATGGATGATTTTTCTTTATTCGAGACTTTGTTTGAATTATGTTTAAATAATTTAGAAAAAATTCTGGAAGTATGTGAAAGAATCAACCTAGTACTAAATTGAGAAAAATATGAATTTATTGTTGCTGGAGGTCATGTACTTGGGCATAAAATTTTTTAAAATGGCATGGATGTAGATCCTGCAAAAAATCAAGTTATTAAAAAATTATCACCTCTGACTAATGTTAAAGGGGTAAGAAGCTTTTTAGGACACGCTAGTTTCTGCAAGCATTACATAAGAAAATTTTGTAAAATAACTAAGCCATTATGCCAACTTTCAGAAAAAGATGCAAAAATTGATTTTAATGAAGAATGTAAATAGAACTGCATATAAGATTTTGCAAATAGAAGGTGTGTGTCTTATGATAAAACTAAACAAATAATTGAAAGATGTCATGATTCTGAATTTTAAGGACATTTTAGAACAAATAGAACTGCATATAAGATTTTGCAAGCTAGATTTTATTGGCCTACTCTTTTTAGATATGTTAATGAATACATTAAAACATCCCATCGATGTCAACAAGTAGGAAATATTTCTAGAAGAAATGAAATGTCTCTCAATTACACATTAGAAGTTGAAATTTTTGATGTGTGGGGATTAGATTTTATGGGACCATTTATGCATTCATTTGGAAAATTATATATATTACTTGCTGTTGATTATATGTCCAAATAGATTGAAGCTATTGTTGTACCTAGATGTGATGCTCGGAGTGTTTCTAAATTTTTAATTAAAACATTTTTACAAGATGTGGAATGCCAAGAGTAATTTTTACAGGTGGAGGATCTCATTTTAGGAAGAAGAGAATCGAAAAATTGATTAAGAAATATGGTATTATGTATAGATTCTCTACTACTTATCATCCTCAGACTAGTAGTCTAACATAATTATCAAATCGTGAAATTAAACAAATTTTAAAAAAAGTTGTAAATCACTGTAAATTAGAATGGCTGCTATAATAGATATTGCATTATGGGCATATAGAAGTGCTTATAAGACTCCAAGAGGAATGTCCCTATATAAACTTATTTTTGGAAAAACATGCCACTTACTAGTAGAATTAGAGCATAAAGCATTTTAAGCTATTAAGGAATTTAATTTTAATATAAAGGATGCTGGTGAGAAAAGATTATTACAACTAAATAAACTTGGGGAGATTAGAAATGAAGTATATGATAATGCAAAAATCTATAAAGAGAAAATGAAAATATAGCATGATCGGATAATTATTAAAAAGAAGTTTGAGCATAGACAAGAAGTTTTATTATATAATAACAGATTGAGATTATTTCCAGGAATACTTAAACCAAGATGGTTGGGACCATTTAAAGCGATTAAAGTCTATCATTATGGAACTGTTGTTATTAAAGATCCTAACACTAGAAATATATTTAAAGTTAATGGGCATCGATTGAAACATTATTATGAAGGGAACATACCTCAATTTCAAGAAGTTTTAATGTGAAGTCAACCCAACTAATCAAATAGTATGTCGGGCTGATGATATTAAACCAAGCGCTCTGTGGGAGCCAACTGACCGGCGACTTTATATATGCTTAAAAATATAAGATAAATATGCACGTAATAAATATTCAATAATTGTAAAGTCACACTTATCAACGTAAGTATACGTATCGCTCAAGTAATATAGGGCTCTAATGGAGTCCTAGATATCGATCCCACAGGGAGTGGTTTAGAACTGCTAACTAAGATTTTAGAAAAGCAATACTTTAATAGTAACAACGAAGTTCAATTTGCTTATCTGTCACTAATTGACAATTGAAATAAATATATAATTTTAACAACTAATAAATAACAAATGATACTAATGAGGGTTTAAATGTGATATTCAATATATAAGAAAACATCCTTCTCCTTGTCAAGAAATTATAGTGAATGGACTGTGATATTCAATATATAAGAAATCATCCTTCTCCTTGTCAAGAAATTATAGTGAATGGATAAGTGAATTAGTTTAAATTATATTGTGTCAAATAGGACCATACATATTCTTTACCATGTGGTCCATGCATAAAGAACATTGACTAATCCTACGCTTGTTTACTGAATCTGCGGCTAGGCTGGGAGGATACCGGCTCTCACTTCGGAGCTCCCACATTCCCCTCGCTTGAGGGCTAACATCTACACTTCAGCACCCAAACGATACGATCGAATTGAGGATGTTAGTCTGTCACTCTAAAATCTCCAATTCTACGCCCAATATTATTATTTCCCTATTTATTTGCACCCAACTTCCAAGGGCTTTGACCTCCCTGAATCTTTGATGTATTCTTCACTTTAGTTTATAAAACTCAACATATTTAACTAATCAATTAGCCATATTGAAACTAAATTAAGATTAAAGTGAAAAGATCATCACAATTTATTAAATATTTTTATGGCTTCACCGTTTCACAAATCTCGAGACAAGGAGAAAGACAGAGAAAACTACTTAGATCTCATAGGAAAAACACAAAAAAACTTGGAATTTGTTTATAAAATCAAAGTCATACAAACTAATCTCTAATTTCACCCCAAGAACACTCGTCGAAGTTCCTCTAAATCTCTTCCTTTCTTTACACCACACAAAATTCCTCTTCGAAGTAGCAAGGAGGAAGAAGTTTCTCACTTTCCCTTCACAATTACAATCTCCCGAAGAATTCCTCAAACTTTTTACGCTCTAACAAACACTAATGGAACCTTTCTAACCTCTAGGAACTCTAGACTCTCTTCCAACCCCCCTCAATTTTTGGCCAAAATCTTCTTTTAAAGTTGTGGATGAGCTTTCCTAAGAGTTGTCTAAGCATCCCTTCAAAATTTGTCCTTATCCAAAGCTTGAGTAGGCATAACCGTCGAGCTCACCGTCGGCGGCTTCGAGAGTGCCATCGGCGGACTTCTGGAGAATTTTGTCTTGTAGCCTCGGCAGAAACTTGTCGTCGGCGGTGTCGATGGCGCTGTCGGCGGTGTCAATGGCGTTGTCGGCGTTGTCGATGCTCCGTCTGCGCCCTAGTCCAAATCTCCACATTTTGGTCCTTTTCGCTCCAAATTCACTCCTTTTTGCATCTTTTTGCTCCATTGACCCTAATTCATCATTCCTGCAACAAAACATCAAAAATACCTTTCTTTAAAGTGTAATATCATTAAAAACAATATAAAATATGTATGAAAATCTCTACATATTTTCCTTTGGTCAAAATTCCCCAAACTTAACTATTACTTGTCCTTAAGTAATTTCAGTACTATATAAAAGTTATGATCTAGTGAAGTAAGGTTTTTATTCAAAAATACTATAAGTTTGATTTAAATAAATATCATAGCAAGATTTTCAGAAAAAATTCAAGTAATTGAGTTAACTCTGTAGCCACAAGATTATCTAGTCATTAAGTTTAAGAGTTCTAGTTTTCTATTCATTTCAAAAATGATTATATGTTGCAATACTAAGTTACTTAGATTATCTAAAAGATAGGAACTTCATGAGATCTCTACTAGTAAAAGACATATTCCATAAATATAAGTTCAGGAATGTATTTAAGTTTTCCCTTTAAGTATGTCCAGTGAAGCAAATTTTGGATTAGGCATATCCTCAAGCTTCTCCTCACTTCCATATTGTTTTTCTTTCTTTTCTCTTTTTCATTTGAATTGCTTTCAATCCTATATACTTTTCTTTTCTTTTCAGGGATAGTTTTCAATCCTTTCTTTTTCCTTTTTCAAGTGAGGATTACTATATCTGGATAGCCTTTAATGATTTTGAACTTCACTTTTCTTTCCCTAAATTTGAAACTCAAAGCATTCCTTTACCTTATAAATATTTCATAGTTTTACATCATTGAGCCCCAATCTTTTCTTCTCAAATGAATTTCTAGATTCTTAATATATCAAAATATATTTTCCTTTACTTTAAATAGTTAATTATAATTTTGGTCTCTTATACTAAATATCTTAAGTTACAAAATTAATTTTCATTACAAAAATATTTCCTTAAGTCTACCATAATATTTAAATAGTTACAAAAATATAGTTACCTGAATTAAATTCACTACATAAAATCATATAAAGAATTTTTGAAAGTATTGAAATAGAGGACATCTAATAGTTAATTTTTTTCTTCCCTCCCCCAAACTTAAATTTTTAAATATGAAATAATACAAGTGAAAAGAAAAACTATAAATATAATTCAAAACTCAGTATTTTAGGCATTTACTTCATTCTGAAATTTTTGCAGGCCTTCTCAAAATTTCTACTTCACGTGGTCTGTAATAATAGGAGCTTTCTACACATATAAATCATTAAAGGAATTTCTGGGTAATGAAATTTTGAAATAAGTATAAAATAAAAATATTAAACAAACACAACATTTCCTAACAAAACCACAATACTAAACAAGACAATTAAAATTAATATGCAAAAATAAAAATCACATTATATTATAATCCACAATACTACTCAACATCTATTAAACTACACAAGCACATTTAACTATAACACTAATATTATAACAAAACTTAAAATTATGCAAGTACACAAAATAATAAAAATGAAAGTCAAAATACATAAACATCCATTTTTATTACAAAAAGATTATAGAAATAAAAGTACAAATATAAGTACATCAATTCATTCAATATCAAAATCTCAAGCTATATCTTCATCGCTTTGATCAGCAGGTGGATTAGGCTGATACTGAGTATATCGGGGGCACTCAAGAAAAGTAACATCAGGCTCACCTCTATAGTGTCAGGCCTGAGCTTCATAAAAAGCTATCTCAAAATTTGAATGCCTTTGAAGGTACTCACTATTGTAATCATGTCGACGTTCTAAACCTCCAATCCTTTTATTTATTAATTTGATGCTTTTCTGCTGCAAGGTCAACTCATTCATTAAATCAGAGATGGTAGGGGAACTAGAAGGTGGAAGGTCATAACTTGTAGAGGGGACATCTCTACTAGTAGAAGGTTCTTGACTTCTACTCCCAGTTCTCCATTTCTCATGGGATTCATAAGTCTCCAAATTAGCCTTATTAATGGGTATCATAGGGTAAACCCATTCTTCATCTCTAATCTCTACTCCAAAAAGTTTGCAAATTGTATAAATAAGTCCAGGATGTCCTAGACCTCCACTAGTCTCACTCCTCGTCGTAGTCAACATATTCTTAATAATAATTCTCCCCACAGTTATAGTTCTATTATTCTAAATACAGAAATTCAGAATAGCTCTATCTCTAGTTACCTCACTATGGTGATAGGTCGGTAACATAGCAGAAGAAATGAAATAGTGACACGCCTTAGAGGTGGCATTCAGCATGGAAGCAGAAAAATTTACCCGGAAAATGAAATAGTGTCACGCCTTAGAGGTGGCATTCAACATGGAAGCAACAAAATTTACTCGTTCTCGCTGCTTTATCTTCCATAGAATAACTCTATCTCTAGTTACCTCACTATGGTGATAGGTTGGTAACAGAGTAGAGGAAATGAAATAACTCTATCTCTAGTTACCTCACTATGGTGATAGGTCGGTAACAGAGTAGAGGAAATGAAATAGCCTTAGAGGTGGCATTCAACATGGAAGACTCACTATGGTGATAAGTCAGTAACAGAGTAGAGGAAATAAAATAGTGTCACGCTTTAGAGGTGGCATTTAACATGGAAGCATAAAAATTATCGTTCTCGCTGCTTTATCTTTAATGTTCCTTTCCCATCATTGAGAAAGTTCATAGCATCATTTAGGGGGCCTTCCATCATACTAAAGGATTCATATTGACAACTATAAGAATCGAGGACTTCATAAAAAGTGTTTATGTGGGCGACAGTAAAATCAAAAGGAAATCCATGCACTTGAACGATTTCATCATTAAAATAAATTACATTGGCGTAGAACTCTTTCACAACATTTGCATCAACTTTATTAGTGGTGTAACAAAAGTTTTCCCACCTCCGCTCGGCAATAACTCATTCAATTTTTCCTCCTGGACTTTCAAAAACTCGATCTTGTATGCACTTTTTCCCTTTAAATATGGAAGTAAACTTTGTTTGAGCCATCGCATTGACGAAGCAAGACTCGTCGAACTCAACTCGTCTCTTTTTGACGTGGAGCCATTTCAATCTAATCAAATTATAGAAAAATTCCAAAAATTACTTCAAATATGCAAATCATGTCTTTCAATAGTAATTTTAAGAGTTCAACACTAAGATCCATGAATTTCCTCTCAAATTTTCTTCACATTTTCACATTTTTTGGATCTCCTTAATGTGGAAGAAATCCATGGTGAAAATCAAATATTTTTAGCTTGAATTGAAGTTCTTACCTAAAGATGATCAAATCCGGTGTCAAAAAGCCTTAAAATTGCCTCCCAATCCAAGATCTTTCAAGCCCTAGGTCGAAAATAGCGTTTTTAGGAGGAAGGGGATGATAAATAGTGGTGGTTTACTGGTCAAAATTGTGGTTAAAAGTATTTTTTTGTGAGCTCGCCGTCGGCGTGGTCCAGGGCGCCGTCGGCGCACTCTATTGGAATTTAAATCCTAAGCCTCGGGAAAATGTCACCGTCGGCGGTGTCGAGGACGCCGTCGGCAGGCTCTATTGATTTTGTCCAAATTTCAGATTTTTGTGATTTTGCTCAATTCCAAGCTTTAATGACAACTTTTTAATCATTAGAGACATAATTTTACATGACTAAATGATGCATTTAGCACATATAAATTTTCACAATACAAAACATCACATTTATATATAAATTCAAAGAGGTACAATGTACGTTACATAACACACCTAAGTTTGGTATTTTCTCAACCTCAATACATTAATTCAGTGTTGCAATCCAAGCCACAACACTCAAAACGCTGAAAACAAAACATCTTATGCTTAGTCTCAACTATATAGAGATCTAAAAGCATAATTCTAAAGCAAAGCAAATACAAAGTTCAAATTAAAATACATAGACATATAGGTAGAAATATAAATCTACTAATCTTCAGACTTGGTACTCGATTCTCCTCTGAGATCACCCATTGATTGCACATGAACGAAGAGGTTATAGAAGGTTCGGAATGAAAATTCTTCAGTGGAATCCTCTTCTATTAACTTCATCTTCCTCATCAGTCGTACCAGGCTATCTTCTAAATGTCCAGAGTGATCAAAATGTTCCTTCATCCTCCAGTCTAGATGATCGAATAAATTAGAGATATTATTAATCGCATTCACGACATTTTGTACCTCCTTCTCCAATTTCTTGATTCTACGCAGAAACATGAGAGACTTGTCAGGGACTAAGGGTTGAACTGGCAGTGAATTTTGAGATGATTGATCTATTATAATGGTCATGTCATTTTCATCTTCAAAAACCAGGAATCTTTCAGTTGGATCCAAAGGCTTCCAAGGTAGCATTTTCCCAATTTTTATAGGACACTTGGGACTGACTGCAAAATGAGAAAATTATGGAGCGGTGTCCAAGCCCATAAGTAGATCCATGAACGATCAGGCCCAAAATCGACTTCACAATTATTGATCCAATGTCGATCGACAGTCCCCTTTGAATGCAATAATTCAAAATGGAACTTTCATTAGAAACTTTACCAATCTTCATTGTCCGTAACAGTTTCACAGAAATGAAAAAGTGCCAATATTTTGAAATGGGATTCATGAGTGTCGCAGAAAAACTAACATACATGTTTTCTCTTGTTTCCCAGTAATTAGTTTCATCCGTTAAATATTGGTAAATTTCATTCATCTGGTTTCTCGTTGGGACGAAATTGGAATAGTGGCAGACAGGAACATTTTCTATCATGTATAATTTGTTGATCCATGTAGGAGTGAAAGTGATCCATCTTCCTCGCACTTAAACAACTCTTTGATTGATTCCATGTAAATTTACATAGAATTCTTTTACCACGAGAATCACCACAGCGGTGGTAGTGTAGCACAGCACTTCCCATCTTCGCCGAACTATCGTTTCTTCAATATCCATCGCGGGATTATTCAATTCATGATTTACAAATCCTCGTTCCTTGATCAATCTTTTCTTTGTAAGTAACTTGTTGAAGATTTGTTGCGCTTCTGCACTAATAAACTTTTGTCGGTTGAAAACTCGCATTTTGGGATTATCAAAGGAATTGGACGCCATAAGAATGAAATTGGTGGAGTTTCACTTCATTTTTTGAGGGAAAATATGAACTAGGAATCAAATTTTTGAGTTTAAAAAGATTATTCCCACCCAAAAACCGCCATTTGAACCCAAGTAACTG